>WEKX01018756.1:115509-166592 GCA_013390025.1 Pitta sordida
GGGGGGGGAATGAAGTGAGAAAGGGGCCGTGGGTGAATCTCTGGCATCCAGCCAGGGTCCAACCACTACAGCAGCTCCTATGGCCAAGCCCACAGGCAATTTGACTGCATTCTTTTGAGAGCAGAAATACTACCTTGGTCATTACTGCACTTCAAAAGGCCCCTCTAGGTTGAAATCTCTTTTTTTCTTTAAAAAAAAAGTAAAGTTTATTTCAAACTTATGGGATATATTTGTCTGATCTTCAGTACTACCCAGGTAGAGGGAACAGATCTTAGAAATGTTTCGGGGGAAAAAAAAGGACATGAAAGATTCATGTAAATAATCTTGACAAGCGGAGGCCTCTGCAGACTAACATTAAGTTAAATGTATGTCAATCTTAGCAAAGAGACAAGTGAGAATAATTGTTAATAACCCAACCAGAAAAGGTTGAGTTTTGATGGCAAAAAAATTGTTATGATCAATTACAGTGTACACTAAAAGTATTTATAACTGTAACAGCAGCAGCAAGGAGGGAGCAATTAGTTAAGTAGGGGTAAAGTCAAGGCAAATGCTCTCTCTAGTGCAGTCTTTTGTACAGTGTTGTACAATAACAATTTTAATGCACAAATCCAACTTCACTGTTTATGAATTAGAGTCCTGTCTTTGCCAGTCTTTCACTCCATGTGCTGCTAATCTTATATTCACTGCTACTGAGCACAGCCTGTATCAGAGGATATCTGGCTGCATTCCTAGTACATTGTACCAATAAATATTAACTCCCGTACTCCTCTGACTCCCACAGAATAGCTTGCATGAATTGTTTATATGTGTTTATGACTAGCATTTATGAGAAATTAGGCTTTGTTCTATAAAGTTCTGGTATCAGACTAGAAAAACTAAGACAAAGTAGCATTCTGCCAGTTAATGCAACCAAATAATTTCCTTTAAAGTGAATTCTTGGCATAATTTTTTAAGAGCAACAAGATTACCATGATGAGTAAGTATATTTTCTGGCATTAACTGTTCTGTCATATCATGGAATAGAATAGATTGGGCTGGAAATTACCTGAAAGACCATCAAGGTCCAACCCTTCTGCCACAGGCAGGGACATCTTCCACTAGATTAGGTTGCTCAGAGCCCCATCCAGCCTGACCTTGAACAACTCCGGGGCATTCACAACTTCTCTGAGCAATCTCTTCCAGTGCCTCACCACTCTCACAGTAAAGAATTTCTCCCCGCTCTTCTCCAAGCTGAACAATTCCAACTCTCTCAACCTGTCTTCACAGGAGAAGTGCTCCAGTCCTCTGATCAACCTCATGGAATCTTCTGGACTCTCTCCAAGAGGCTCATGTCCTTCTTACGTTGGTGGCTCCAGAACTGGACACAGTACTCCAAGTGGGGTTTCACAAGAGTGGAGTAGAGGGGTAGAATCACCTCCTTCAACCCGCTAGCCAGACTGCTTTTGATGCAGTTCAGGTGGCTTTCTGGGCTGCAAGAGCCAACAAAAATGTTAAACAGCACCAGTCCCAGTCCCAAAGCCTACTGGACACCACTCAATATAGTTGATTACTTCTAGTTAGAGAACTATGCTGTTAGGTAACAAAATAAGCAAGCCTTAACCTTCATCTGTCTACAAGACCTTTTCTCCCTTTAACAGTTTGGGGATTTTGTAGGGTAGATTTCCCTCAGCGAACTTCCATACAAGTTATCGTTTGAAGTAAATCCTTTGTCTGATCTGAAATAAGAAATAGAACTAAAACGACTTAAAAACTTGCAAAGCCTTTTCATGACAGTCCCAATTAGACAAAGCACCTGAGAAATCAAATGCCAGTCAAGCCTACAAGAACAGCATCTGCTACTTTGTAAGGAGACAAAGACAATGGAATCGTAATTCCAGGGGAATTTTATCGATCAGACTATTCTAAGAAAACCACTTGTCACTATTAGCAGGGTCATCCATCAGAAAGAGACTGTTCGGTCAACTCTTTATCCCTATTCTCTACTTAAACTACTTAAAGCAAATCAGTAAGTAAGTACAATAGCTATTCAGATTAGGTAATAATAAAAAGGAAAGTACAAAACCCAGGAAAACTCAACAAAGCATCCACAAAAAAAAAAATTTGCGGCCTAAAGGATATTCAAAATCATGTTATTTAGCCCTAGAGAAGCAAAATTTATCAGTATAATTAATTTTACTTTATCTAGCATAATGTAAAGTTCACACAAGGTCTTGAAAAGGGTAAAAATACTATGAATTGTGTTGATAAGTAAAAAAGAAAGGGCCACACTTAACTGTGACACATTTAAGCAACTTGGCTTCCATTTAGCAACAACTAATTCTAGAAAGCTAAAATTCAGGTATCTAAATCAATGCTGTTCACTCTGAGTTCACCTACTCATTGGTGATGAGAATCAGGAACTTCCAGAAGGTTAGCTATTAGATTTGTCTTAACTTCCTACATTAGCATCTCCAGGGGCCGGGGTAGAGAAAAGACAGACAAAGCAGGTTGAAGAGGGAGGCATCTAATTCAGTTTGTACAAACAGACATTGACAGAGATGCACCTTGAATATTAACCAGAAAGTCTTAAGCATTCTTTTCTATACTCAGATTTCATGCATCAGGGCCAGACACTGAACATTTTCCTGTCAAGGAAGTCCAGGATTCAGCATTCTGTTTTGAATTGCAGCTAGTTGTCCCAGTTTTATCCAACAGTTTCTCAGAGCATTATACCACAGCTAACTTCAAAAGTAGCAATTTCCTAATTTCAAGGGATCAAATCCCTCTTTTACTGGCATTGACTAAATGTTGTTGTATAGAGAGTTCTCCAGGAACTCCCTCAGATGCAAGTGCTCCTGTGGAGCAGGCTTACTTTGTGAACTGTTGGTCCAAAAATCCACTTGAGTACAGTGGTGAGTGTCCCCACCTGCCATGCAGGAGACCAGGGTTCGATTCCCACAGGGTAGGCAGTGGTGTAGCTTAAGAGTTGGACTCGATGATCCTTGTGGGTCCCTTCCAACTCACAATAATCTGTGAAAAAGGCAGCAAGCCTTGAATCTGTGGCTGTCTGCATAAGAGACAGGTGAAAATGGGAAAGTTCAGTCTCCTTGAGGACTGGTTGACACACCAGTAGCTAAAAATCAGAAGTCTTAAGACTCCCCAGGTATAGCTGAACAACCTGTGTGGTATCTTAATTGCTCTTTTTCTGATTCACTTTGATTTTTTCACAAGTCTTTGACAAATTAATCCTGTCAAACAAGATACAGTAGAAGTGTCCCTTCCCCCTTTCTCCCTTCTCAACACGCTCTCTACTTAACAAAAAATCAAGTAGGTATTTGAATCTCTACCACCTGAAACATGAGTACTGAAAAAGAGTTCCAATTTCTGAATTACTGTGTGGAAAGGAGAGGTAAGAAGATCTCTTATTCCTTCAGCTCTGTTTTAAAGTAAACTGGTAGTCTCTAAATACCCTTCAGTGGAAACCAATCTAGGGGAGATTTCTAAGAGCCTGTGCTGAACAAAGCCTGTCAGATGAGTTGCTCAGGACTCATGATCAGTATTAATGGAAAATTGAGACACTCTCCTGTGAATAGCAATGAAAGAAGCCTGGAGAATAAGAACATTGTAGTAACATTTCTGTAACTATCATATGCTCATATAAATATATTTACAGATTATTCATGTGGTCGTAAAGATATTCACCATAAATATATTTACAAATTAAAGCTGAACTCTAATTAATACTGTTCCAGAACATTTTTGCAAAACAAAAAAAGTTATGGCAAGACAGAGAGTTAAGTTCAGGACACTAGTTATGAAGACACGAAGATCATGGGTATCTCAGTACTTCCCAGCACTTCAGAAATTACACACTTGGTGAGCACGAGGCTGCAAGGGGCAAATTTTGGGTGCCAAGCTAGTCAACTCCAAAAATCTTTACCAACCCAGGCCTAGAAAAGACCTTTTCTTAGTTCACAGATTTCAATAATTATTCATCTACAGAGAGATTTCACATGAAGAAAGCCTCCCAGTAACACTGCACAGAAATTTTCCAGCTTGATTTAGAACTCAAAGTAAATTAACACTGAAACAAGGAGGTCTTGCCCTTCCCTCTACCATCTCATGCTGTACCCATGTACTCTATTTCAGAGTACCAGTGATGCACGCTGACATCTAGGACTGAGTACTGTGCCATTTTCAAGAAGAGAAAATAACGTGACCTAAGTTAGGTTTGTATGCATATGGAGTTCTCAGTTCTCAGTACCTCAAAGGTTAGAGCACAATACAAAATTCAGAATTTATTTAGTGCTAATCTTTTTGTCTTAATTGTCACAGGTGCACTGTGTGCCACAAGCCTTTGAGAAGGCCTGTACCATGAACGACTAATGCAAAACGGACATGACACTAAACATTGGGTCTCTGAAATATTATGAAGGGAAATTTTAAAAGAACAAAGCAAACCAAACTATCACCTAAAAAGAGGTAAATTTCAATGAATGTGTTTCCATATTCTTCTGTTTGCTTCCATCATAACAATTACATTTTAAGCTTTTTGACGGCTCAGTGACAGTCTCAGCTTTACTACCATGTCAGTTTGGGACTTGGTCCAAAGGCAGCTTTGAGGAGAATCCTTTCCAAGTGCATTGGAAGCATTTGTCTGGGTGAAACAGACTTTCTTCTCCAAAGTCTTCCAAAGAATCACACTTTTGATCATGAAAATTCACTTAATTAAAAAAGTAATGTAATACTTAGAAGACATATACATATATGCCAGTCCTCCATGAAATGCAGACTGACTATATTTCCAGAACTTTAGAATAACATAAAATCCAACTCACAGATTCCAGTTTTGTGCATTAGCATTCGGTAGCCAAAAAAGCAATAAGTGAAAGCAACAGCACAATTGAAAGGGAATATGACTCCAAAATATAAAGAAGGAGAAAAAAACGCAACAAACCAACACCCAAAAACATTGGCTCAAAAAATCTGTTCAACCAGCATGAGCAGAGACAACCTTGGAGAGTTGACAGGTTGCAAAGCAGATTGCTGGCACTGTGTTTTGACTTGCCAGGGGATAGAAATGACAACTAGAACACAACAGTCTCCCTGCAAATATTGCAAGCAAGAGTAAGTGACTTGAAAACAGACTTCAGCAAGTCTCAAGGTGTAGTCAAGTCAGGCAGCAAGGCTGTTCAATATATTTTAAAGTCTCAAGCCTATCAAAATAACTTTATTTTACTTTAAAAAGGCATAAAGAAAGCTTCCGCCAGATACTCACAGAAAGGCAGGCTTCTCTGTGAGAAGGTGGTTGTCTACATGTCAGTCTGGCAGAGTAGTAATTTTTGAAAGTTTTAGTCATAAAGAACTTTATTTCACCCTCTCTATTACACTACATGAGCAGTGTTTCCACTTTCCTTCTATTTACCAAAAGGGCACAATGTTTAAAATTATAAAAATCACCTGGTATTTTAGTCAATCATGACAACAACATAAAGCAGCTGGAATTAAACATTTGCATTCTGCACACATCATCTTAATAACATGTTCTTAATATACTAGGACCTCATTCAAACACCATGTTAATAAACAGAAATCAAAAATTCATTATGCCCACTTAACAAATCCACATTATTTACACCAGCTGCGACAGTGTCCAAGCTGTCATGTTGTTGCACTTTGACTCGTGCAAATGCAATGGTTTCAAAGCACATAAGTGGTGAGCAAATATGTGGGCACCCTGTACTTCCAAATGAAGCTTTATGACAGTAAAAACTACAATGACTTCATGATCCATAGGCTGTCCTCTCAGTGATTATAAAGCCATAGTCTGTGCTCCTAAATCTGCTCCCAGTTTGCTCTTCAAGCCTCAAATGCTAGTCTTTGTGCTGTAACTGTCTCAACTGCAGAAGGATGACCCAGTCTCACAGCCTGAGGGATGTCATCATCATCATCTTGACGAGGCTTCCCTCCAGGAAATTAAAATCTAAACTATTCAGGTATTTAGATGATCTTTTTAATAAGGATGTGCCAAAACCACAAAGTAAAAGCTGGTATATCATCTCATTGCAGTGATAAACGTTTCAGTTTGTTTCCAGGATGAACGAAAGACAAATTTGCTACTATTCTATAAGATTTTAATTTCCCAATGGTGAATAGAAACAAATTTTTAAGGGGAGGGGAAATAATCCAGTGGATAGAAAATGAAAGACATAAATAAGCTGACATTAAATGAATTACACGTCCTTAAACTCATACACAAAGTGCACGGTAAAAATGTATTTTATTATGCTCATTTATGAACATAAAATTTATGCATTCCGTATCACTTGAATCCGTGAAATATTTACATCCAAATTAAAGTTGCAGGAGTACAGTGTTTTCACAGAAGAATCCAAGGCCTCTTTTCAATATTTTCCTCCCAGGTAAGTCAAATATTTGAAGTTCAGTGAAGAGCTGAAGCTCTCAAATACAAGCAGATCTTTTAAATACTCAAAGGTAATATGGAAAGCAAATTAAGATAGGATATAAATACAGACAGATACAATAAAAGCAGCAACAGTTAATGCTCTCTCTACCAATTGCCAAAGATAATAAAGCACAAGTTAGGTGGGAATTCTTTGCCAGACCCAAATATTAAGACTTATAAAAGGAACAGTAATGTCTCATGGGGAAAATCATGATTATACATGCATGTTCCAGGAAATTAAAAAAAAAAAAAGAAGGAAAAACCCCCAAGCAATACAAAGCGTGCTCAGAAAACAAGCATAGCCAGCAAAAAGCAAATTGTCTCTCTGTGGATACAGTGTACTAATACTTGTAGTAGCAGTATCACAGCTGATCTCACCAAAGTGCTGACAAGGGAACACAGTGCCAAATTTCCACCGTAAAAAATACCTACTTGAGCACTGTGAACTCTCCTGACCTCAGAGGGAAATCTGTGGCCAGCTTAATGAGAAGAAAAAAAGCTGTTTTTCTATTCTCACCTTGTCTGGCAAGGTAAACAGTTTCAAAGGTGAAGACTGCATTAAAGGTGGAAGAACACTTGACTTGAAAGGACTGCTTTGCAGGAGAAATATTAATGAGATTGACATGCAGTAAAGCACACCCTAGAGTAGTGATGTCAACTCTGAGGAAGACAATGCTTAGCCACACTACACAGAGAATATTTCCTTAAAGAAAAGTTCTGAAATATATAAAAGAACCAATAGGCCTCTCAACGAGTTTTTAAGGAACCCACACCAGAGAGGTTTTCAATAACCCACTCATACAGACCAGTTTTATTTACTTTTTACAATAATGCATAAAAATGATTATAGAGATCTAAGTTTTATTATTAAATTATAAATAGATATTATATTGGTTATAATATCTATGGAGAACAGCTGCATTAGTTTATATGGGATAGGACAGCTCCACACATGAAAGCAAGTCCAACCAAGAAACATGACAACTTATATCTAAAGACAGTGTATGGCAACTATAAATCTTGTTAAGATTATTTTAAGTAAAGAGAAGAGAGATGGGTTTGATAATATGATCTGTGCAAGCTTTCTGCATTAGGGTCTACTACTGATTAATTTTAGAGATTTCCTTTGAGTGTCCATTACAGATCTGATGAGTCTATCTGGTATCTTCTGAGGATTAATCTGTCACTTACATAGATAATTAAGGGATTTTAAATGGCAACTTTATTGACCTAATTACTAATAGAAGTCTCAGTGCTGCAGATGTACCTGTATTATATAAACATCAAAAGATACGTTCCAGTCTAATGGTTCTGGAAGAGATAAGTATATTTAGAAGACCTTTTTAAAGGCTGAATTATTTGTCAGATATGTAGCAATGTTTGTGCAGAAGACTTGAAGTCTATCTTTCCCAGGTATTAAATCATTGCTTCAGTGCAAAGATTGCACAGTCTTTAGCAGCCATTTTCTGCTGCATGCATGCAGTCTATTTTCTTAACGTTTTTATAAACTTCCTGTTCTGCAGAAAAAATAGTTTAAAGGATTTATTTGAACTGATTTGTGAGCAGAATAACCTAATTACTTCTGTAGCATAAATTCCATGCCTATTTCATGTACAGTTTGCATTTCTCTTTTCCAGTTCTTTATGTAAATGATCATGAACAAGTTTGTTATTCCTAAAGGACTGGAGTAAATTCAGTTTGACATATTCTACAGAAGCCTTTTATTTATCCTTAAAGTTGGGTTTTTTTCGATAGTGTTATGAGCACTATAGTGTTATGAGCACTACACTACAACGTTGTTAGTCATTTGGCATAACTTAAAACAGGATAATAAGATGTTATATTGCTGCTAAGGAACAACATTATTCACTTTTTCATAATTACAATAATATATGATATGCAGAGTCAGTGAATACAAAAAAACTGAAACAAGAAACAAGATGAATTACAGCGAGAGAGGAGAAATTTAATTAAAAATTGTAACTCTTTACCAGCATGTTCTACATAAAAGAAGAAATAAATTAAAAATAGTGAATTTGACCTGGTTACCAAAGTTTTCAGATTCACAAGAATCTTCAGTTATCCCTAAAATACACAATGAAACAAAGTTCATGAGATTATTCTAATTCATTTGTGTCTCTAGGGAAAATATGTTTCTAGAATAGAACAGCTTCATTTTAAATCAATATTTCAGAGTCAACAACTAGACTCTTACACACTCATACATAAACCCTGAGAAGTATGGAAGTTTTGTACCTACTTGAAAATTTTAGATTGGCACTTTCTGGGTTATAAGCTACTCACAATAGAAACATTCCAGCTGAATGCTCATACATTCAATTTCTGTTTGTCAGATGTATACACTACTTCATGTTATATGCAGCAGCAATTCCTGAGAGTGATTTAGTTCCTGGGAGAGGATAGTTCTGGCATAGAAAGAGGACTTACAAGTTTATTTGATTCAAGGACTGCAGAGGCAGCACAGAAAGGAGACAGGTTCAAGGAATAAGACTGGGAACTAGTTAATCTCCTTCTGAATGCATGTTTTACTTTCTATAGAAAAATACTTAACAATCAAGAGTCAAAGTTAAAAATAACGTGCTTACAATATATTTTGATAATTTTAATAATTTTTATATATCTGTTTAATGGGCTTAAATCACTGATTTAGAGCTCTATTTCCAATTTTAAAATCTTATCAAGCACTGCATATAAAATGATGGAGAATGTAGAAGCAGTAAAGTAGTAGAAAGAGATGCAACCATGGCTTGAGAAACACTGAAATCTCCAATTGTGGCAAAACAAAGTTTCAAACATTAGAATTTGCCACATGATATTTACAGATGTTGAGTTCATGCTGCTCTTCAAGTGCTGATGTATTGTGGGGAGAAAAGAAAATGTACTTCTTACCATAAGTTCCTCAGCCAAGGGGTATTATACATTCAACAAGGACAGCAATAATTTATGAGACGTGCCCAAGAATACACTCCATTCTTTATGAGATGTTACACAACAACAGATTTAAGAGTGATAAGGTACTTTACTGAACAGCTTTTACAGACAATCAAGATTGTCTGCAATTAAGTTATTTTCTTGTTGTTGTTGTTGCATGCTAATGTCCTTAAGCCTCACGAAGATCAGAAGACTTTCAGTAGAAGAATTGCTTACAAGATAAGAACTGTTTCCTGCTCTGAATAACTTTTAGTCCAACTGAACTAAGATGGGTAAGAATATTTAAGTAAAGTGAATAAATTGAAAATGTCTCCATTCCTTAAGCACAAGAAAGTTTTTAAGCACACATTACACAAAAATGCCATGAAAAGGAGATGAAATTCACCAAGTCTGTTATGTATCACAATAATATAAATGACTGCCATCTGTAAGCAAAAAAATGTGTGCAATTAAAAGTAAAACACCTTGAAAAATGAAAAATCAAAGAAGTAGAAACAACAAAAAAAAGACAAATCTGAGCCACTGACAATAGGTCTCAATAAAAAGGGAATTACTACAAGCTAAAATCATTCTAGGAGCCTGACTCCCCTGGCATTCTCCTCTGATGTGAATCTCTTTCCACTCAGAGTTTTAGTACGAAAAGATGGATGCATGACTGTGAAGGAGTCTGTGTATAGTAAATCAGTCGGGTAATACCAAAGTAAATAGTCAAGAATTCATGGGCTTCTGTTGATTTGCATTATATAACACAGACTACATTTCAACTCCTCAAGTGGCTCAAATATGACTTGAGTTTTAACTACCTGTAGTTTTCTAGCCCATCCTTCAACACGCAAAAGTAATGACTTAAAGTCTTTCCACCGACCAAATCTTTATATCACATTAAAAAGTCTATTGCAAAAATGAGTAGCAGTAGACTTAGAAAAAAGAAAGTGCAAGAAAACACCATTCTTAGTTCTTTGAAATGCTTTTCATTGTATTCCAGTCATTCCAGTACAGGCTGAACACATGAAAAGTACCTTAAATTCATGACACCTATCTGATCTTTTCTTAGGAACCAGAGTTACATGCAGGGTTTGAAAATTATGGATTAATTATCATATTTTTCTTCAAATTGATGGCACTGGTTAGGCCACACCTTGAGTTCTGTGTCCAGTTCTGGGCCCCTCAGTTTAGGAAGGATGTTGAGGTACTGGAGCATTTCCAGAGAAGCGCAATGAGAATGGTGAAGGGACCAGACCATAAATCCCATGAGGAGATGCTAAGGGAGATGGAGTTGTTTAGTCTGGAGAAGACCCAGCTTCTTGCTCTCTACCAGAAAGTTCCAGGGAACAATGACCATAGTATTACTTCATACAAAAGTGCAGGGTGCTACATAGTGATTTTAAGATTACTGGCAATTAGCTGTCTTTCCCTTGTTCCTTTCCATTGGATCCTCAAAAGTCCTTAGATCCCTGTGGTTTGAAAAGCGTCCTTACCAAAGTGCATAAGGTAGTTGGTGACATACTACTATCCACTGCCAGACTGGACAGACTGGGTGTCAAATCCATTTCTCTAATACATATTTGTACTGTTTCCCTCGACTTTCCATGAAGGCGCTTGGCACTAAATCTGAGTAAGTAACTCAAGGTGCTGAAAAACCCCATGTAGTCAAAGAAGACTAATGAGTATTTAAATGAGGCAGGCTGGATCCTGTTCATCTTCAGAAGTTCCTCTGTTGAATACACAGGAGAAAAAACAAAATGATAGTAGGCAGACTGAACTGCTCAACGTGGAATCGGGTGCTTATGATCCTCAGGGAGTAGCTGGTTATTTAAAATAGGAGACTGGATTCTAAATTGAATAAGGGAATTAACAGGTTTATCAGTGACTCATTTAAAAGAACAAAGCTTCAAAGTGAAAATAAAGTAATAATTATTTTTAATTCTCTCTTAAGGTAATCAAGTATCAAAATGTAAAAAATATGAATACAAAGTAATTTACTGTAATAAAAAATAGTATTCACATCAGATCTGTCAGACTTTTTTGCCAAGTGAGATATCTAAGATGAAATTATCATACAGGAAAATCAAATCATTGTATCTGCTAACTGATGAAAATCATTCAAATATTGCATAAATTAATCATTACTTTTGAGCTGTAGGTGACTTTTTTATGCATCACAGGAACAGGGATTGACTAATTAATTGTAAGAGGAGACAGAAAATATTTCTTGCCTGATATGATCTTGAAAAAAATAAAAGTCATTTTATCATGACCCTTATATTAATAACACTGGAAAAAATTACGCATGCGACAAACAATAATATTCTTCTGGCCCAAGGAAAAAAACGCCTACAGGAAAAGTTAAATCCTACAATGCCTAAGGTTAGAAAGAAATTTCTCCTCCAAGACTTGTAGATGTGTAACTTGAATATGGAGGGAGAGTAACACATTTTCGAGAATCATTTGGAAGGGATTGTTGCAAGATGTTGTAGGAGATGAATCATTGAACTGATGCACTGTGGCTCCCACCTTGAGAGCTGGGAATGAGTAACAGCCAGTTTCAGCCACTGTTCCGCCTCCAAAACACTAAACAGGAGGGAGAAGACATATTCTGATAGGTAATTTGTGGAAAATCTAATACAGAGAACCCCCACATATTCATGGTTTGCATATTTGTATATTCGATTAGTAGCAGTTGGATTTTCAGCAAGTTGTGAGACCACACGCATGCGCATAACATCGCGGACCCCGGATATCATGGCCCAGGAGGCACCAAAAAGTGCTTCCTCCTCTTTATTGAGGTGCTACATTGTAAGCCATGCTCCTAGGACTGCCCTCCAGACATAGTTAGTGGAGGGTGCTATGGCTACAGGTGGGGGAGGGTGGGGTAATTGAATATTCAGGGATTCAGTATCTTCACGGGTTGCATAACTCGTGGGACCTGCCCAGACCTGTCCCCCCACTACTTGCAGGGGCGCTCTGTATACTAATGATAAATAAATCAATCAGATTATTTTATCAGCTACTTAGGTTCTGCCCAGCTACCTGGATATTTTGCCACTCCTGATAGCCTCATGCTATTCCTGATAGCCTCATGAGAATGCTGACGTATGGGGGTGGCCCCACAGCAGCTCCAGGAAGTCCACCACACAAGACAGCTGCACATAAAATCCACTTTAGTACAGTGGTAAGTGTCTCCACCTGGCGTGTGGGAGACCTGGGTTCGATTCCTGCCAGGGATGCAGTGTTAAGAGTTGGACTCGATGATCCCTGTGGGTCCCTTCCAACTCAGAATTCTGTATTCTGTGATCTACAGATCCCCATGGCACACTAAGCCTTGCAGCCACCTCTAGACCTTCAAAGTCTGCACCCAAAGTGGGTGGAAATGGTGCCTTTCACAGCAGTGAGTGAATGATAAAACCCTGGCACAGTGAGAGAAAAGTAGGGGAAAAAGACTTAAAAAGAAATGGAGAAACTGGCAGAGGCATTATTAGCAGGTGTTCTAATTTATTTTCCTTTTAACTCTGCTTTTAAAGTGGATTAGATTTCCAACTAATGACATTCCTTTAATCCAAATTGGCAAAATAGTCCAGCAGCTGTGGGAAAAGAACTTACAAGTAGAAAACAGATGAAATATTTATAATGATATTTTTGTCTTTAAGGACCAACAAAATAATACGAATAAAATGTAAACAGTACATGAAGCCATTAACGTAAAATATTCAGCTTCTGCCTTATGCTGCACTAAAGTAAGGGTAGTGTATGCTTCTCTGTCTGACATTTACAAAACATTATTTTCCTATCATTTAAATACATGCATTTACTCAGAGAAGCTACTAAACAATTTTAGCATTTTATCCAGGTATGGGTCAGATCCAGAAAGGGCTTCTCCAAGTCCCTGGTGGGCTGTACCCTACCCATGATGAGAGCTGCCTGTTTGACCAGGTAGATGATCTGGCCCCTGCGCTGCACTGGGACCTAAGCTAGGCATGCTCAAGTGCTCCGTAAGACCTAAGCAAGAAAGCTCTTCAGCATTGGATTCAGTCAATGTGAGAAATTCCCCAAATCACAGAGCATCACCAGCTCCATTATGGGTCTCATCTCTGAAAATATGCATGGAAATTATTTTACCAGCTGAGAAAAAAACCTGTTAGGTTCTGATCTACTCAAGATAACCCTTTCCTGGGATAAAGATGACTTTGGACTGAACTCCCACCTTAAACCAAGGTGAACAAAAGCCATGTTGCCAATAGTTTACAAACCAGGCTGCAAGCCAGCCTAGGTGGAGGAACACTCTTGTGCTGTTATGTAGGAAACCAACCATTGTGGGGACACGCGAAGCCAAGGTACGCAGGAACAGACTCTACTCGAGTACATGGGGACATCATCTAGAAGGGTGTCCTACGGTGGTTCCATTGTGTATATATATATTCCATATCTTTGTGCTTTGGATTTGGTCTATGAGGAAATTTCCAGCAATACCCCCAGAATACCCAGGTCACAGGTGCAGAGTCTTTGGGCTCACTAACACTCTGCCAGTGCAGTATATAAAGCTTGAGAAGGGCCCTTCTGGGGGGGTGTTCCAGCCCTGGGAGAGCCTCTGGTGGGTTTTTTTTGGCTTAGCCCCCAGTTTACTTCAAATTTTCGCATAGGCATAGTCTTGATCCATGGTACCTGGTCTCTGGTAGTTTCTACATTTTTACCAGAGAACCAGAACTGTCTGTGTCTGCAATGTTCACCAGTGGAGACTAGGACACCAAGCTGCAGGGTCAGGCTCTGTTTTGCTCCCTCAGTTGAGTCACATTCTGGTGTATTTTGGGCTAAGCAGAGTGGGTGGGAGTGGGTGCCCACCTGTATCAGCCTGGCATGGGGTGGTTGAAGTTCTCACCTGGGGGACACATGAGTGGCGGCTGCAGAAGGCAGTTCTCCTGCTTCCTGGGAAGTGTTCGTCCACTTACAGTAGCCTTTGAAAGTCAGGTACTGTCGTGCTACTATTTCCTTTCGATGACAATGGTAGGTTCTGTTCACTTTTTCCATTAAAAAAAAAATAAAATCTGGAAGTTATTAGATTCCAAACTGCTCTCCCCATGGATGGAGGCATCATATTGCTGTATCAAAGGACAGAGATTAGCTCTTGCATGGGGTAGGAGTTCAGATACCATCCTTGTACACTAACAGTTAATTTGTGGTGACTTCTCACTTGGCCTCAGGCTTTCAAGTTGCCTCTTTGGAGCTTTAAGCTTCCAGGTTTACCAATTCAGTTTTCTGGAGTTTAGCTACTCAGATCCCACTGCAGCACTTTCAGTAGGTCATTCTATCTACAGCAATGCCTGACAGATCAGCTTGTAGATGTGTCTTGCATAAGCCCTAGTTCTAACTCTTATTAGGCAACAACTTTCTGAAACACATAATGTGTTCATTGAACTGTTTTAAAATGGTTATTTATAATGGTTATATCAGGTGTACTGATTGATAGGAAACTCAATATGAGCCAGCAGTGTGCCCAGGTGGCTAAGAAGGCCAATGGCATCCTGGCCTGCATCAAGAACAGTGTGGTCAGTCGGTCCAGGGAGGTTGTCCTCCCCCTGTACACGGCGCTAGTCAGACCACATCTTGAATACTGCGTGCAGTTCTGGGCTCCCCAGTTTAAAAGGGATGTTGAGCTGCTTGAGAGGGTGCAGAGAAGGGCAACGAGGATGNTTTTCTGTTCCTTTCCTCTGTGGAACAAATTAGATTTTTTATCATCTCATTACAACATCTGTTGAACAGAGTCAAGTCCAATACAGTTCTCAGGTCAGTTCCTGCAGCCTGAGAAAACAAAAAAAATTGGTTTCGCAGGACTTATGCTAACACAAAGACAACTGATGGGTTCAGTGCTGGATCAGTTTCATCTACAACATTATGACATCATTTAGGCTCTAACCTTGCAAGCAGTTATGTATATGCTGAACTTTATTTATGCAACTGTTAAAGGAGCCACACAAATAATATGTTGGAAACCTGGCAACATTCAATACTAAACAATTGCTAATTATGTGAGAACAAAGCTATACATTCATGAGCACCATCTACTGGCATATACCTATTAACATCCTTGTTTGTTTATAAGCAAACATCACACAGAGTCACAGAAGGGTTGAGGTTGGTAGGAACCTCTGGAGGTCATCTTGTCCAGCTCTTCTCTTCTAGCAGGATCATTACAGCAGAGTTCACAGTACTATGTCCACACAGCTTTTGAGTACCTCCAAGCTTCAGAGATTTGTATATTTTTGTATATTTGTATAACATGATCAATGTACCATGTGCGATTATGCACTTGTTTGGAGTTAAATATTTATTTATATATATGTACACATTGTAAGTAGGTCATATGGGTAGAAGAAAGTAGAGTGTACTTTGACTCAGCTCCTTTATACTCAGAAAGTACAGACATGAGGTAGAGATTGAGATCCAGATTAAGAATCTACATTTAGGTATCTACATATAACCTGGGCTCTTAGTTTAATTGTCTAAAATGTTTCCATAAATACTTCAGATGTTTTTGGATACCAGTCTTGTGCTCCCAAGAGCACAGGAGTTCTACTGTCTTGTATTCTACTATCCTTCTCTCCCAGATGTTCTGTATCACAGACTACACTACATCTGGCATGGCATTTAGAGATACATGTGTAGGCAAATTTTTTGAGTACTCACAACAACATAAAGAAGACTTTCTCCTCAATATGGCTAGAAAATGCAGAAGCACTAATTTTAACTTTCAAAAATATAGGCCAAAAGCTACCTGCCTCAGGGGAAAAAAGCTAGGAATTAACAACATTAAAAAGAAGTTTTCAAGGTTAAACCAATGTAAAACAAAGAAATTTGGATCCAGTAAAGCCAATGGCAAAATTTCATTTCATTTAAACAATGCTACGGATCTTTTCATCCAAATATTTCAAGTCCCATGCTATAAGCATATATTGAGATTTTACATCATATAAAGGTATAGGTCCTACGTAACTGGCCTCAGTCTACACAGAAAACATAATTTTGAATTCCTAACACTTCGAAAATAATGCAGTTCTTTGTGTTTGAATGTTGAAAGGTATTAGTGCAAACAATCATATCTCTGACTAACCCTTCAGCAGTATCTCAGGCAAGCTGCTCTGCTTTAGACCAGTTCTATCTTCACTTATTACAGGCAGAATAACTCCACTGATTCCATTTGCTGAAACAATTACAGGCAATTTTTGTCATATGTGACCATCTAAAAACTTGTCTTTATTGTGTTTATAAGAGCTAATATACAAATCAAATCAAACAGTCATGCATTGTTTAAAATATTGGACTAACATATATTAACAATTTCTTGCTCTTCTAAGGATAATTTAAAGATATTAAAATTCTTAAAAATTGCCTGATTTCACCAAATTACAACATGGGTGTATGTCAATTATTCAGAGATATGTTTATCATGTACTCAAATACCTATCTGTTTCAACTAGAATACTGGTATGTACTCTAAGTTTCCTGTTACTTTACAGGGAATAATATAGCTTAATTTAAAAAGTTTTATTAATTCATGTTTTTATTAATCCTCCAGTCAAATACTTTTATACTTCACAATAAATAACATCATTTCAATCTATTTTCTGGTCAAAATTCCTTACAATGTACAAATCAAATATGATCAAAATGGTTACAGGTTATAAGCAACTTGTGGAAAAACATTTATCCATTTCTCAGGCCCTCAATCTTGTAGGAGCTTTTTATTAACTCAGTTTTCAGTGCTATTTTTCAGTGTAACAAATGACAAAGAAAGCTAAGGACAAATAACAAAGAACGTTGAGAACAATCTAAACTGCATACTGAGTTTGCTCCATGTTTCAAAACTCTTTATGGAAAGGCAAATTATCCTTTTCTGGAAATCTGCTATGAGTTTGCCCAAAATCAGAATTTTAATTTAAAATATCTTACGAAGAAGGAAACACACCTCAGAAAAAACAGTCTTGCAAGTTTAATTAATGCATGATTATACTGGCCTCTTAAAAATAAAGATTAAGAACATATATGAGACTTCTTATGCAATTAAAATTTATAAATGTAATTTATAAATTAATCATAATAATTTTTATGCATATGCAAACTTTATTTACTTTATTGTTTCACTGTGGCCATGAGGGTGCTTGTTTGCTTGTTTGAAATCTGCAGTAGCAGCTGCATTATTTCCAAGTGCATCACTTAAGAAATTAAGAATGTTGGTGAATGGTGCCACATCCAGCTGGCGGCCAGTCACTAGCAGAGTCCCACAGGGGTCAGTGTTAGGCCCGCCACTGTTCAACATCTGTATTGACGATATGGACAAGGGAATCGAGTCCATCATCAGCAAGTTTGCAGATAATACCAAGCCGGGGGCAAATGTCGAACTGCCGGAGGGTAGGAGGGCCTGTCAGAGGGACTTTGACAAACTAGAGAAATGGGCAGACTCCAATAATATGAGATTTAACAAGTCTAAGTGCTGGGTTCTTCACTTTGGACATAACAACCACATGCATCCCTATCGACTGGGGGATGAGTGGCTGGAGAGTGGTGAAATGGAGAGGGATTTAGGAGTAATAATTGACAGGAAACTTAATATGAGCCAGCAGTGTGCCCAGGTGGCTANTAGATGATCCTGTGGGTCCCTTCCAACTCAGAGGAACCTGTAAACCTGTGAACCTCACAACTGGACAAAGCACTGCTCTTTCCATGAGACCATAAGCACCATAATGGATGTGACACTGTATGAGCAAGTCTGGAAAAACCTGATTGCTCTTCTTATCTGAATGTCAAGAAACTGAACAAAGATTAAGTTTCCAAGGAGAGGAGCCCTTCATAATTTTCAGCCAACTTTAAGCTTTGACTCCTATATTTATACAGTTCATTACTTTTTCATGAAAAGCAAAATGTTCTTGTTCCATAGCTCAATATAGTATGAGAACTCAGTAGTATATACATTAATCATTGCATCTCTTCATTTTTTTTCAAGAGAGTATATAACACAAAGGAAGACAACAAGTTTTAATTCTCGAAGAAAAAGCAACAGCTCAGCTTCACAACATTAACTTTGACAAATATTCATGAAACCGTAACTTAGCAGGTCCAAAAAAGGAAATAGTTCATATTTAAATAAATTCATTTTCACAACTATTCTCATTAATCTCTTCTTATGTAGGCTCATATTTAAACATAAAAGAATTCCTTGCTCTTATTTCCTATGCTATTTTAGCTTCATTCTTTCTTACACCAGCTGTGCTTAACTTCATAATATGCAAAAATTTTCTTCACAGTATTTTCCAGCGATTTTGTTAGTTTACAGAAATGTGTGTTGTTAAACCCAAAAAACTCCACTCTTCGAAAGCATCTGTGAGTCTCAGGATCTTGGGTTTTGTTGGATTTCAATTCCAGCTGTGATTTCACCTTCATGGGTCCCTCAACAACCAATTGTTTCACAAGAACAGATCTGCTCTTGTCCACAGTGTCACTTAATCTGAAACCTATTAATTGTAACTTCTGATGGATTTAATATAATCATCTGAATTTCCTTATTCCAAAACTTACTGTATAACACAATGTAATTTTCAATTAATGCAATGGAATCTTATATCAGAGTCCAGAAATTACACCTCCTAGAGAGGTTTCTATTTATGTGTATGCTGTGTTGCTGTGATGTTTATATTCTCCATTGCTCAATTCACTCACTTGTACAATAAATATAAAATATAAATATAAAAAATATAATTATTTAATGGATAAATTTTGAGCACCCAGACAATAATACAGGCTATCACTCTCCAGATGTTTAATCTGAACAAATGTTACTGAGTTTTTCAAAAACAATTCTCTTTTTTCAGAATGAACTCTTGGTGTTTTCCATGCTTTGAAAAGAATTTTCTTCTTTACAAACATTTTATGGTACTTCAGACCCACTTAGTCCAGGTAAGAAGAATAGCTTTTCTCTGTGAAAAATTTATGTATCAGACTATGAAAAAGATGTTTCTCCTAGCAATATATGCAAATCTGAAAAAATTTATACTAATTTTGCTGTTCAGAAGCTGGAGAAAATCTGAGCTCCTAGAAAACTTTTTAGGACAATAAAAAAACTGCCCAATGTGACAGAATTGCATAATCACAGCATGGATGAGGTTGGCACACATCTCTTGAAACCATCTCTTCAAGCCCCCAGCTCAGAGAAGAATTCGTCAGAGCTGGTTGCTCAGGGCTGTGTCCAGGTCAGTTTTATGTCATCTCCAGGGACGGATGGATACTCCACAATCAATCTGGGCAACCTTTCCTGGCTTTTGTTCACCCTAACAATAAAAGTGTTCGTTACGACATTTAAATGGAATTTCTCATGTTTCCACCTGTGCCCATTGCCTCTAGTGCTGTCCCCAGGCAACCAATGGGAAGAGCCTGGCTCTGTCTTCTCTAAAACATTCCTCCATGCATTCCTAAGATCCACCTGACTTTTCTATACTCCCAGGTCCCTCAGACTCCCCTCATACAGGAGATGCTCAAAGTCTTCCTGTGTGGCCCTTCCCTGGACTTGCTGCTGGCAGTCCATATCCTTTGTGTACTGGGCAGCCCAGCTCTGGACATGGCATGTGCCAACATAATGTACTTGTTCCCAAAAAGCACATCTCTAGTGGTTTGAAGTAGAATGATTATACCTTCTTATCTCCTCTTCGAATGAATTTTAATTAAAATCTTTATCTTTTACCATCCTTTTACAGATGAAACACCTCATAAAAATCAATGAGAGTTTAAGGTATGGATAAATTATATAATATGGCATTTAGAGAGAATATATAAGAATAAACTGCTCTAATTGGCTATTCATTTAGTCTTAGGATCTCTTCCTGGCAGGTTTAGTTAATGCAGACTATCTGTCCTTCATTTTGTATATCACTGATCTGGGGAACATATTTTTCTCTGCTGCTTGTTCAGCTTTGCTCATTGCTTCTAATTCAACTACACTTCAAGCCAATAATGAAAAATAATATTGTGGATTTAATATTTAATACCTTATCTTGTGCTCCATGGAAAATTCAGACGGATTCAATGGGTATTGTGGGATCAGACAGACAGCAGGCTATTTAAGCTTGTGGTAAGGAAAATATTGATAGGAAAGTATTTGGATAAGAAAGAAATTGCAAGCCAAAAAATATTTAACTCACAATGTAAAAAAAGCAGCACAATTTGCAACAAAAGACCCTCTAAAAATTCCTAACCACATTCCCAACAATAATGGTTAACCCAGTAAAGACAGGAATACAAGTTTCAATCAGTTTAAACGACATTTCTTACATTAACTTTCACTGACCTCAACACCCCTCATATATAATATTATCTGGTCTCACAGATAATTACCTGTTAAATGTTTTTTGCATGGAAAATTTCCTCTTTCTAAATAAAAAAGGCACTTCACCAATTAAGTTTTGAAAACACTTCTATGAAGAATAATAATTCACATTTCTTTGAAGAATCTTAGGAAAGTCACAAAAATTTATAAAAATATTTTCAAATGACTGTTTACTGGAAATTAAAGGTCAGATTGTTTTATTTCTGCCTGGCACAGAAGGGATAATAGGCCATAAAACTTGCAGAAGATCCTAAATAAAAAAGAGAGACAGCAAGTCCCACTTCCACAAGTCCATGGGAATTCTTCAGGAAGACAATGATGTATGTGTCATCTCAAGGCAAAGAAAAATCTTGAGTTTATTTGCACGGAGACTGCTCTCTTATCTAAAGTATATCTCCTGCATAGTCCAAGGGGATGGATAGGTAAATGTTTCCTGTGAATGAAACCCACAGCTCACAATAGATTAAATCCTCTTGCAGCACGCTGGATATTTATTTAAAATTATTCACTTCAGTTATGTATGCACCTACACATACTAGGTACTGTGCAATTATGTAGGAAAAAATTATTAAAATCAGTGATTTTACAATCATATTAACTATATGATTGGAAATAATTAATGGAAACCAGAAATCCTTGTGAAAGGAGTGCAGCAGGAGAATGTTATGATTAGCTTCATAAGCAGCTAATAGATGCTGGCAGCTGCTTAACTCTGTGAATGCACAACGGCATGTTGGGAAATCCTGAGAAAGGATTTCAATGAGTGCAGTGCAGCATCTAGGCAGAAATTTGTCAACAGAATGGTGCCTCCATGCAAAGTTACTCAGTTTCTTTCTTTTCTCCCCTGGGGCAGTGGAATTTTGGGTGTGAAGCAAAGAAATCCTTAATAGGTCTCTGATTGAACAAGCAACATTTTCCTTAACTGCAAACAGGTGTTGCATGTTGCCTCCTTGAAGTGTGCCAGAGTATTGGACAAACCAGGAATATGTTTCATAAATAAGCAATAGGCAAATACCAGGGAGTCACCAGGTACAGAGGACATCACGAGATTTCATGACAACATTGTTTTGACAGGACAGGAAAATATAAGTATTAAAACTGTAAGCCTGAATAGAAAAAGAAGTTGGATATGATGCAACACAAAATTGTATCCAGTTTGGGAATTGATGCAAGATGCAGTAGGAATTTATGTAAAGGAAAAAAACCCCTCCACATCCGAGGACACAAAAAAATGCCACTACAAACAACAGCAGGTTTGTTAGAAATTGGATTTCAAACACTAGTAGATACTTAGTACCACTATCAAGGCAGAAAAATGAAAATAATTATATGCACCCTAGAATTGGGCTGTTTAAATTTGTTTACATTAAAAATCTTGGATTTAATTAGTTACAGCAGGATATGGAAAAATTGGAGAGGTTCCTCTTCAGCTCAGCTGAATGTCAACCATCTTTATTGAAAGTTTGTCTAGGCAACACTGAAAAGATTCACCTGAGCTCTCCAGAAAACAGAAATGTACCAAGACTAAATATGAAAAATAGATTTTTAAGTATCCTTTCTATTTTCTATCCTATCTAGTTTCTATTACTGGGAATCAGACCAGCTGGAAGTTGTAGTAAAAGAGATATAAAATCATACAACATCTGTAAATCTACTTTTTAAACTAGGTTTAAGAGAAGAAAAGTTATAAAATGTACATTTGGCTTGTGAGGTACAGCAGGTCACACAACATGATCAAATGGGCCACATTAGCTCTAAACCTCTTATCACTGATAGGATAAATACCATTCCTGACTTGTCTCAACTATTTTTCCTAAGATTTAAAGCATCCATTTGGGTAATGTGTCGTCTCTTAAATCTCCTAGTGATGTTGTCTATAGAGCAGAAATGGAAAATAGCCGAACAGGTTTGGCAGGCAACCAGACTGTGCAATTGAATAGTGTCAAAGGATCAGGAGTGAGTAAGGTAAACCAACTCCATCAGCAGGGCTGACCCAGGAATGCCAGGAGCACATGAACCAACAGCACAGACAGATCAGTGGGTGTCCACTCAAATAAATGCCCTGGAAAAAACACTAAGGACTATTACGCCACCAGCCTGAAATGGGAGATGAGGACCACGCTCCTAGAGCAGGATATTGACTATGGTCACACAGAATCAGCTTATTTTCACAAATACCATAATAACTGAAATGACTGCTAACAAGGAAGAAGCCTGTGTGAAAGCTGCCAGAGGAATCAGGCTAAGAAATCAGAAGACCTATGAAAAGGCACTACAGAGTCCCAAGACTCTCACCAAATTAATATATACAATGTTAGTGGAATCTGCTGCCTATCTGTAAGTAGCATCACTTAAACAGTCCTGTGCAGACACAGAAAGTGCTCAGGTTGCCACCCAGCATGCTCACAAAGAGCCTCTTACATGGCCAAACTAAAACTTCTCTGGGTTTAAAAACAACATAAACAAGCAAAATTCCATCAATAGCAATTTTTTTCCCACATGATAAATGGTGTATAAAAGGCAAACTCAGTAGTAGCAGAGATGTCAAAGAAATCACTCCACTTTCTGACAATGCCCTTATTTGTGAGTTTAGTTTGAAATAAAACCTTCAATTAGAATGGTTAAAACCTCAAATCAGAGCTGTGGCATTGCATAAATGAACATTATGGTTACAGTTATGGGAGACTTGCCCATATTTAAAAGTGTCAGAGTCCAATAATCTTGTTTTCACCTTGCAAGAGAATTAGTCTACTACACTGCACAAAGCGGAAACACAAAGCACACAGAGAGAAGCATAGCCTCAACAACACTTACAACACACCCCAATATCTAAATTATCACTTGCAGTGTTGAGCAATTAAAATCGCCATGCATTTCAGTTGCCTGTGAGTCAAAAGAACAGTCACAAGGCATACTGCACCTGCCAAAATTAATGCAAATCTTTATTCATGCTGGGTGTGTCTCCAGCAGACGTCAAGGGAGGAGGATTTTCTCACCTGTACCTTTCTGTGGTCCTTGAGTCTGAGTATTTTTCAGATACTTTCTCATTACCCAATATTTTTCAATTACCCAATGCGGAGTTATATCAAACCCACTGCAGTCTCACTGCAGTTCTCTTCCATATATTGGTATAGACAGGTATTAGTTTTGCATCTGGCTTGCAGGAGAATCAATGAGATCCTGGCAGCAGTTTTGTTTAGAAAACTCCAAATGACTCAGCTGAAGGCAAGATTTTAACCAAGGTCTCTAATGGCTCCCAATGTCTGAAGTTCTTAGAGTTAAGAAAATCATCTGGATTAAGTGAACCATATGTCTTTAAATAAATTCACTGAGAACAATCCTGTTTACTATTTACAAAGGAACCATTAAGAGCTGCAACAGCAGCTCAAGTGTAGAACAAACCAATTAATACTCCCCATGGCTTTGTGAAGGAGATCATTAGCCCCATTATTTTAGCACTGAAAACCAGAAATAAAAACTAAATGACAGCTTGTAATGGTTAAGAATGCCTCAAAGAAGACTTTGTGGACAGGCATATCTAGAAGAATCAATTTACAAAATATTCCTTTTTTTGTGTGTTTTAGAACTTAAAAAAATGAAAAAAATACCTCTTTTTACATGTAACTTTCCAATGGTAACTGATGTACAAATACAAAATCAAAGTGTATTGCTCACCTCTGAAGAACCACACAGGTGGTCATTAAGTTGCATGTAAAGAGAGTTTGCACACATCAGACAGGGACTCCAATCTCTCATTTGCATCCACAGCTTCATGTAAACACTCAATAGAATATGGAAACCTTCACAGCAAAGTGTTTAAGGTTTATAGTATTCTTGATATCTCAAATACCATAAAACCAGAGAAATTCAAAAGGCCAGATGAAAAATTGGGCATTAACTAACAAAATACATAGGGATAGTCTGCAAACTTCTGGGGAAAAATCTGCACCCTAATGTTCATAGGATATGTTTGATAAAGTTATGTGAACCGTATAAGGAAAAACAAGTTGTAGTTACGCTGCAGAGGTGTGGCATTCAGCTCCTCAGCCTGTTGTTATTTCCAACCAAGGTACTTTGTGCTGACTTCGCCACCTGTGATAGAGATGCCCTTTAATTCACTGAACAGCAGACACTCATCCTGGATGAAGAGCAGGTATAAATATCAATTAGTATCAGAAGCATATTTTGCTAACCTTGGTAATGCACCAATTTCCTGTGAAATAACTTATTTGTCTATAAAAAATCATATGTTGCATTGCAGGTCTGGTAAATACATTCTATGTTAAGATTATAGTCTTGTTGCACAGGAAGTTTCCACAAACTTAATGCAGGACTTATGGTTCCAAGCTCCTGTCTGATGTAAGAGGCACTTTGATTAGCACAATGATGGTGGCAGGCTCCTAAGGCCATGTTCTGCATTCTAGTTGCCAAACTGTTCTGCCAATGACCAACTGATTTGAGGATTCAGAAAATTATAGATTTCAGTGAGTTAGGTAGAAGTTTAGAGATTTAGGGATTTTAGTGTAATAGTGACATTTTAGTGCATTTTAGAAGGATTTGTAGATTTTAAAATCATTCACTTGGCCTGAAAATTAAACATGCAATATTAAAGGGAAGAAAATCTTGTTTCCCAGTCCTGAATGGTAAACAAAAGAAGATTCTAGTCAAAACACAGGGCAAGAATGCAAAACATCTGAGCTGATTGGTCAAAGGTCTTAAAGCAAAGTTGAAATTTATGACATAATGTTGAAGGGATGCATATTCATGGAGTAATTCCCAGATGTATGAGGCAAGGGTATACAAATAGGTGGCAAATTTGGGTGGGGGCTTTAGGCACCTAACAGGGCTGGGGGACACTGCTGTTCCTTTTTCCTTGTACCTTGGGCCAAAAATAAACCTTTTCTATGGCTTGCAAGCAACTACCTTGAGTCCTAACTGATTTTCCTTAAATCACAACAGCCCTCAATTTGGTGAGAAACAGGCTGCAGCTGAGCTGTACAGTAAGCCTTCTCCACTTCGTGCCTCTCAGATTGCAGCTTCACCTCTACACAGGGCATGATTTTTCCACAATTAAGGAGGCCCATTTCATGACTGTGCCTCCACAAACGAACAGTCATGAATATTCAAATTAGAAAGTAATGAATATTCAAATAAACCCCCATGCCATGCCACATGGACCACGGGGGCACTGCTCTGCCCATTCCGCACCCGCCTCGCTGTGCTCTGAGCAAGGCAGCCGCAGCAGTTTTGTCCACGCCGCGCCCGTACCATGCCCAGCCTGCCCCATCCCACTCTGCTCTGCTGCGCTCCGAGCGAGGAGGCTATGGCAGGTCCGCCCGGCGCCGTGCCTGCCCCTTTCCACTTGGAGCGAAGAGGTTGCATGCAGTTATGAAAGATTTACACACTCTCAGGTTAGATGTGGTGTCCAAGACTTTCTCGGGGTAGATGTCTACCCTGAGTATGGAGAGACCAGGTCTACCCACCCGGAGAGACACCAATACAGCGGCGCATGTGGCTCCCCACACCAGTGTCCCTGGCTGAGTGGAAAAGAGGTTTTTCCTGGCGTGGGGTGGCCTCAGACACTGGGAAGCGCCGACACAAACACCGACACGCAGCAGGGCAGTGCCAAAACAGGACTGGAGTGCCAGGGGTCGGTGTGAGGGGGTGGGGCAAATTTGCATATTAATGAGCTGCCACTCTACGCTGATGGAGGGCTGCGCAGTGTTGGGGGGGAAGACAAGACCCGCAGCACTGTGGTATTCAAAGGCTGACTGTATATCCGTATTTCCTGTATATTGTTAAGAATACAGTTGGAAGAATCAAGAGGATTGCCGACAGTCTGGAAGCCTCAAAATTTGGAGAGTCATCAATCATGGCAGTAACTTCCATTGAACCACTCTGCATAAGTCTACCACTGTTTTAAGTTAGGAGGCATTACTTTGCTTACTGGTAATTTCTGTTACATCCAATACAGCAGGAGTAATAATAGGGTATGTTCTTTACTTGTGGTGTGATTCCATTAGAAAAATGGCGATAGACAATTTGGCCCAAAAAATTATTTTAGCATTTATCGTAATAATTTCTGAGATCTACGAAATAATTTTTTCATTTCCTAACTTCTGAAAAATCAGGTGTGTGCAAGACAAGGTATAAAATTCTGATGTTAGTAAATGAAAATATTTTATTTCAATATGTAGTGGATTTGCAGCAAATTTTCCATAGTGGAAAAGAAATGGGAGGTCTCAAACCCCTGTCTGTAAGGTCTCAAAGTGCCATGAAACAGATGAAACTAGCCCCAGACATTACTCTTTGATTTTGCTTCTGCACCTCATCCTCTATGCTCATTGTTACTAAAAGAAATTTAGAGCGGAATCATGTGTTTGTGTAAGAATTATTTTAAAGAATTACTCCCAAAACCTCAGTTAAAGAATATCATTCCGTCAGGAGATTGTCTTGTCCGAGGTGAACCAGAGCCTAGATGGAATAAAACAATCTTTAAAGTTTTCTAATTTTGTTTTCTATTGCTCTGAAAAAAGAAAAGTGAAGAAAGGAAAAAGATAGAAACATAACAGCACAACGTATGATGCAACACAACAACTAAACAATGTTAAATGTCATTAGCATTCTGGAAATATTTGTGGCCTTTCATACACAGAAAAAAACCCCTGAATTTACATAATCAGTATTTCCTCTTGAGAACAATACCAACAGACTTTGATTTAGCAAGGGAATTGCCATAAGTGTGACATTAAAGGGGAATTAACTTTTTTTTGGATCAAGATTCATGGACTTGTAGTTCAATACAACAATCATATTCCTCCCTCACATAACAGATACTGTAATATTCTGATGATTCCATTGAAAACTGTTGACCATCCAGAATATTTACTCCCAAATTTCAAAGCATATCTGAAGGTCATGCAGTTGTTCACTGCCATAGATATAAATAAATCAACGCAAGTATCATTAAAAGAAAACCAGGCACCGAGTGAGAGCAACAGATGCAGTGTAAGTTTTTGGAGAACCAATACAAAAGGAATTTACAATGCAAAGGAAAGGCAAATAACAGGATTACTCAGGGGGCAATAAGAATCTAATAAATGAAAGAATATATAGAGTTTATTGGCAAAGGTGTAAGTCTGAAGATCTTAAGCAAAAAGTAATTATACAGAAACTATTGAGAAAATAGGAGATTCTGTAAATCTTTCACAAATAGGGGAGTTTATTTTGTGGTAGAAGATAACATGTAAAAACACAGTGATGTAAGAGGCACTTGGTGCAGCCAGAGGAGACAACAAATGAATGGAAAGAAATAATATGGTAAAGGCGTGTGAGGTTCATAAAGTCGCACAGTTGGCATGAGGAAACATGGGAAAGAATTGAGTGGAAATAGAAGCAAATAAATGCTTTAATAAAACTCACAAAGTGTATTCGAATTTTTCTTTTTGCCCTGCAGATCTTTTCCCAGAATACAAGGTTTCATTTTCATTAGATTTTTCAGTGAAAAATATTGACTCTTTGTCACAGAAAACAGAGATTTCCCATAGACAAAATTTTCCCTCCAGTTTTCTGATGGTCCTTATGGAAAACTCTTGCCAGTCTCAGGATACATCTGCTCTATTACCTTGCCCATAAAGATGTACACATAAACTTTAAGTCAGCTTAGGTACCAGTAAGAGCTGTGGGACTGTATGATTCAGTGCACACTATTAAATCTATGTGAAGCACTGTGTACCATAATGGCTCCATGCATCAAGGTCTGCATTGCCAGAAATATCCATGATGCTAATTAAGGATTTACATGGGTAGGACAGGTCAGGCTCTACACTGTGAGAGGAATTTTTCAGCTCAGTATACCTGTATGTAGAGTTCTAGAGATTCCACATGTGAAGGTGGAGCCTTCATAGTCTCCATGTGGAGACTGTGTAAGGACACTACAACACCAAAGAAACTAGTGACTGGAGCTCATTTGGAACAGTCATTAATTTCACTGCCTTAAAAATGTGGGACAAGCCCAGAACTGTGGTTAACCCCACAGTTAGCTAATCCCCAAAAGTACTGTTATTGTGGATCCAGAGAAATTCCCTAAGTAAGCCTGTGTAATACGTATTGACTATACTGCTAGTAACTAAATCCAGAGAACATTTTCAGGTACTAGCAATACTGACCCGAGTGATTCATATGATCTAGAGGACTCCTTTGGAATTAGAAATTGAGCACCCAGGCTTGTTTAGCAATTCAAACAGTGTGAAATAGCCAGAAGGTGTGATTTCTTTAGATTAATAAAGAATAACCCACAGGACTCTGAAGTCAAAGCATAACTAAAGAACCAGTCAAAGCTTTAGCACTTCATTTTATCAGACTTTTGACAGTACTTCCTGAGAGAGACTATTTTATCTTCAAAGTGACAAAGACCCTTAAGTTTTGTTCACTGAACCAGGAATCTGGTACAGAACCAACTGCAGTCATATTACCAATGCTGAAATCCACTTTAAATACTGACAGATTTTACTGACCCTCAAAGGGTACAGTATTATTTAAGTTGGTTTTTTTGCTTTCCATCAGAAGAGACATTTCTGACTAATCCTCTATGTGCCAAAGCTCTGCTGTAACTCCCTCAACTTAAATAAGCTCTGACTAGTTGTAGGCCTGACTCTAGAGGGCTACTTCACTTCCATACAAAGCGTATTTACAATTACAGACAAATTATGTCAAGGGAGCTTTTCACCTAAAAAGACCTCTAAAAATCCATGAAAATCATGTCACATCCTACTTCTGCAACTGTCTTTTCTTCCCTTATCAGTCTGTGAATGCTCTCTCCCTCATTTCATAGCCTGTATTTCCCTCTTTCAATATTGTGGTTGTGAGACAGACCTGTGTTCCAGTTATGGTGGAAAAAGGAAAATGCTACAGGAAAATGCCTCAAACCTCCATTTCCTCTTTGGTTGGTACACAAATCATTGCAAAGCAAAGTGTGTTACACTTCTGGTACAGAGGCTTTTATCCTGTGCTTGTCAGTAAATAAAGAACAAATTAATACAGTTGTCCCTCTTCCACTTCGTGCCCCACAAATTGAGGCTTCACATCTTAGTGGCATGATTTTTCAGTGTTAAAGGAGGCCCCTCTTCACAACTGCACACGTGTGACCTGGCACACATGAATATTCAATTAGGCAGCATGAATATGCAAACCAACCTGCACAGCCGCCGTGGTGGCTCAGCCGCTTTCCCTGCCCCGGCCCAGCCGCGGTGGCGGCAGCTCACCTGCTCGTCCCATCCCGTCCTGTCTGCGCTGATGGCAGCTCGGCCGCTTGCCCCGGCTCAGTCTGGCTGTGGCGGCTTCATCGCTTCCCCACCCCACTGCGCACGGCCAGGGCTCCGTCGCTTCACACCCCCACCCCCAGCACAGCCGCCACGGCGACTGATATACAGCAACACTGTGCCGAAACAGCGCCGGGGAGCCGTCTGAGGGTGCGGGACAAATCTGCGTATTAATGAGCTGCCATTCAACATGGAAGTAGGGTTTCGCGGGACCCGATTAAGATCACGGGTCCATGATATAGGAGACCCGACGGCAATGAGTAGTAACTTATGCGACACTAAGTGATTTACAAATTTTAATTGAATGTTATACCATCCCCAAGAACTGAATTCAAGGCATCTTTTAAACAACTCTGGCCTTAATTCAGTAATGCAATTAAACAAATTAAAGCCTTAAAGATTAAAAGTGTAAACTAAAATCAGTGAGTATCCACACATTAAACTATGCACATGCTTAAGTAACTTGTTGAACATGGGTGGAATTAAAGCATTTGCAAAAAGTCACAGATGCCTTATACTTCAGAAGATGAGACCTAAATTATTAAAAATTCAAAATTCAGTAGCACCATTCACTACTTACAGAGCATAAGACTTAAATATTTACATTAAAATAATGTATTTGCCACTCTCAACTGAGGTATATGACTAATCAAAAATAAACTGAGTATCTCACCTTCTTATATCTTTGACAGTGAATGCTGACTCACATCATTCACTACATTTGTTTATCTGAGAGATGCTTAATATGAGAGAAGTGGTGTCCTCCTTTAGCTCTTTTCTAAAATGTCTGTTATAGGGACATTAAAGTACAAAAGAGAGACACCAGAATAACATCAGTAATGGTAGAAAATATCATCACAATATTGATCATCTTCATAAATAATCCAGTTTAGTTTACTGGGAGATTTGTCCAACAGACATGTCCTCTGTTCTTGTAAATTTTAGAGTCACTTGGATGCTTTTTCACCTGGGGAATCAAGTATCACCTTTTGGGCAATGAGAAAAGTCACTCCAGGACTACCTCTGGCTATTGCCCTGTGCTGAGGTTGAGCAAATGTCACCAAGTAAGCATCTGCCTTCTGGGGATATGGTTTTTTACTTGCATTCTGTCACTTAAACTCATCTATATATTACTAACTTCTCATTGCAAAACAAGGCCTTTCTTTTTTTTTTCCTTAAGTCACACTCTTGCCTTTTGTTTTCATCAAGCTGCCCTTGTATCCCAGAAAACTCAGTCACTGGTTCTAATCAGGAGAAAAGAGAACAAGGGATGAGGAAGAAAACAGTACATCATACTAGACTACCCTAAAAACCCTGTATAGATTGTCTCCTTTAATGAATAATGAATCACAAGCACAAGCCTATTTGGAAATTCTCCAGCAGGTCATTCCTGTACCATCTATGACAATACTACTGGGATAAGAAGTTGCAGCCAATAATGTCATGGAGATCAAAACAGACTTAAATAATGTTGACTTCTGTATTTTCAGCTCAGACATCAGCTTCTGCATACAATGAATTGGCAGTGAGCAAGAAATAAACCTGTTACAAGATACCACAATGTTTTCTGGGCAAATAACTTCTTCAATAAAAAACCCGAAATAATACCACTTATTTTCTGCATGAAATACATCAAAATATGAGAGCATGACAAAAATCTTAACCCTTTAAATAAACAGCCCTTGTTTTTATCATGTGTGAAATATCAATGGATGTTACTCATACGAGATGCCTCATACAGGACAACCAAACTGAGAAGTTAGCATGAAAATTCATATCATCATGCCAAGTTGTGGCTGACCTGACTTTCTCTGCTTGTATAATTCTTCCATAAGAATCTTTAAAAAAATTTGCATCTCTTCTAGTCTTCATTAAACAACACTCCCCTGCAACTCTGCTTTTCCCCACATGGCATCCAAAGAGTCTCTTGTTCGGTGTCAACTGACTTTAACCATCAGTATACGTTTTTCTGAAACAACTTAAGCAGCTGAGTTCTACCTAATGCAGATAATACTATCAGTGCATCACTTCGGTAATGAGAATCTGTGTACATTTTGAGAAGCAGGATATTCCAGCTATCAAATCACAGGGTGTTTCGTGCAGTATCCATTCGGACCCTCCTCACCACACTGCCCAGTGCGTGCTGGCAGGACTGACCTCACAAAGCCTGCAGGAGGACTTCTGGTGTTGCAGCCCCAGGATGGATGAAGTCTGGATCACCGATCTTTTGGTGTTAACTGTGACATTCACTGAACTCTTACTTGGACTGCTTTTCTAAAAATAGTGTGTTTTCTGAGGATATACAATATCACCTCTTTCTATCTACATACCTGTCTTTGACTTGCTGGTGTTTCTGAAGCACGTATTAGTCTTCTGTGAAGTAAGAAAGACAGGAATTTATATGAAGCAGGCTGAAAATGTTGCTGGCAAAATAATAACAGTGAGTAGGAATTTAAATTACAAAGTTTTTCCCTTTATATATCATCCCATGACTAATGTAAGATTTCCATGCTTTAAATTAATAGTTTAAAGTATCTTCCTTTAGCATAAAAAACCTTTAAAGTCTGGGCTTTTTCTCCCTTCACTTTCAGAGATCAGATAATAAGTGGAGCTCTAAATAAGGCCATCTCTGTCTTTTGGCCAGATAATGCCTTTTAAAGCTGGTGTGGCAAAAAGAACACTGGCAATAGAGCTGCATTATATTAAATCACCCATCGAGAACACACAGAGAATACATTTGAAGATAATTAATGCTATCTTATGATGCTACAGAGTAGCACATCCTTTTCTATTTAGGCAATATTGTCCTATGCCATCAAAATAAATAAATTTACTTACATACATGAATTATGTATTAAACTTCTTAGACTGATTTGCACATAAAGAAAGAAAATTATGGTTGAAGCCCACAGTATAAATTGCCCTTTTTGAGGTTTTCTGCTAAGCTTTAGAGATTTATCACTCGACAACTGGCTGTTTTGGTTGTATTTATTGACCCTAAACCAGAAAAAATAACTTTCTTTTAAAGATTTCTTGCCTCTTAGTAATTTGAGAAGCCACACAAAATAGAAAAGTTCCTTCTCTTTATCCTCATTTAGAGTAATACTGGCTATCTTTGTTCTGTGCTGCAGTGAGATAAGGAAGTATTTATCTATTTTGATTATCCACTGCTGAATAAAAGTTTAAATCTGGTGCTGGAAATTTACTAGAGTGCTTATGAATGATGTGCATATTTTACAATCTATACAACTGTTGTAAGCATGCTTAGAAGGGAGAAGGAACAAGTTCCATCTGTATTTAAATGATTCTCCATGTACAGTGCCACTGCACCAAGAAGGGCAGTTGTCTCTGTGGTTCTGTGCTCTTTTCCCACACCAACATAGACCACACCAAGGTCACAGAACAGGGAAATAAGATTGAAACATAGACTTGGAAATTTTTTAATTCTTGTTTAAGACTTCCCAAAAACCCTACTAGAAATTTTGCATTTATATGTGCAAATCTTTTTGCATTCTTGGCGTCACAGCTCCTAGATTTTAAATGGTATAAGTATGGAAATAAATTGATGACTACTGCTGACCATGTGGCACAAATAGATACGATGCATGATACGTGGTGACAAACCTCTGGATCATGAATAATTTTCCAGTTTGCAGAGGCAAGAGCAATTCAGCCTCTTAGGAACAACTGGAAGAAAACCTACTGACAAGGACCTCTCCTTCCCTTGCTCCATCACCATTTCCACACTTTCTAGTCTCTCTGCTGCTATTGCACCATGCGAAGCCAACTGTGGCTATATTGTACTAAGATTTTGTTATTGTATTTGAATTCTCTGTAATACGCCGTCAAATGCTATCCCCTGACATTGCATTGTCCCAACTAATTATTCATTTTCTATATAAGTATATCATTATTTGCCAGTTTATTGTCTTCACATTATGTTTCTCAGTCACACAAGGTGCTGTGGAGAATCAAACCAAAGCTGAAGTCCATGTTTCCATTCAGAACCCAGTCAATCCTAACACGTCTTGGACTGGATTTCTCCCAGTCATTGGGTAAACTCTTTGGTTAAAGATTTTTGAGTTTCAATAAAAAAGAACAATGCCTTCTGAATGTTCTCATAAAACACAAAGTTCTGCTTTCCATCGAGTTATCCTTACTAAGATGCAGTTCTTGTGAACAATTTATTGACTTCTTTTTGGATATCAGCCTAGGTCTCTGGCAGTTTCTGCATCTCTTTATGCAGACCCTGTTGCAGAGATGTAACTCAGCCAACTGAACATTTAATTCTTTCCATCTATGCAGTATATTATTTTTATAAACACCTGACACTTGTAATTCGTGAACTCTGGAGGTTTTCTGGAGTCCCCACAGATTACAAAAAGGTAATTAAAACTGCGAGGTGCCAGATCTTGAAATCCAATATAAAGAACAGAAAAGCCTATTTCATAAAGCTTCTAACCTTCAAGGCTGAATATTATATTATAGCTTTTCAAACACAGACACAATGATAATTTGCATAGCTTTATCACTGTTAGTATTTCTGCCATTTTCTGTTCTTAGTTTGATACTAAACCAAGAGAAGAGTGAAAATTCTTTACGTTGAATAGAAGTCACTAAGCTGAAAAGGCTGAGACATTGAGCACAAGATGAGACAGACACGATCTAGTTGGCTAGATTACACTGCAACATTCCAGTGATAGTGTATTTCTTCACACAGATTTGTAAGATGTGTAAAATTTCTAATGGCAAGGATTTCTTAAGATGTCCAATCAAAACTCCTTCAAGTCAATTAAGGTCTTTCAGATTACAAATCAAACTATCTATTACCAAATTCGAAAATAGTGTACATACTGAGTCAGCCTTTAAAATAATTTTTCCTGCTGCAGATTGTTTTAATTCTTGAAATTCATAAAGTAAACAATGAAAGCAAGCATTAACTTAAAAGTTTTTAAATGATAAACAATTTCTATCTTTCACAAATAAGCCATGTTTCTTCTACCAGTTGCTCAAGGGGCAAAATGGGACTGGGTTTAAGTGTATATGTCATATCATGTATGTAACAAGATACTACAACAGGTCAAGTTAAATCCAATAATGGTAAAAGGTAAGCATCAAAAATAAAAAATAATTAGGTCACAGCTATGATTGTTTGCCATTATCTTCAGCACAAGATGCTCTAATTTGTCTTCCAAACAGCCTTTCCAAGCAAAATTTAAGAGTAAATTTGTATTTCTCTGCACAAATCCCTCAAATGAAGACATGAGTCTACCACTTCATTTCTTAAGTACATCGAGCATGACTGGCAAGGTATGAACAGTATAAATTCCCCAAGTCCAGGACACTCTCATGGTTTTTCACTCTTACAGTAGGAAAGTGTTAGAACTGTAATTGGATATTTCATGGGGCTTTGAGCCTGAGAGATCAAAGTGTCAAAAATAACTATGACAATGATTTTATGCACCTGAAGTACACAGCAAAAATTCCCTTAATGTAAACTTACATCACCACTTCAGCAACAAAGAATCTCACAGAAATTGAACAAAAGTATAATTAATTCTAGATTCCTGGAGAAACCAACTGTTAAAGCTAAATTGATCTAGAAGGCAATGAGTGGATAAATTTTGCTGTAAATGAGGGCAAATCAGGAAGAGGCATTTTTGGAATTTGGTGATTTGGGTTTTTTTAGCATGGTAGTAAATTGAAAGCAGGATGCTAAACAGCATAAAGACCATAAAGTACACCTATCTGTACATTTTTTGGATTGCAAGAAATTTCTGTACACTCTGGATCCTTCCCAATTCTGTGCATTGTGCTGTAATACAACCATTAATTTTTCTTTATCCTAGAGGGGCTTAGGTATCTATGTTTGTAAGGCTCTGTGGTTTGTGAAGTGCTTTGAGCTAAAATGTATTATAGCAGTGCAATCATTATTCTTATAATGATGGACATTGTCAGAGTACTTCCTTTTATGTCGATAAAAACAGTATGAGAGCAAAATCAAGATCAGTAATTATAGAAAAATATATATTTTTGTGGTTTTTCCATTTGTTAGGCATCAGCCAATGCCAATGTGCAATACTGAACTAAAGTGGGTACTGATAAAACTTTCCCTCCTCTTTCTTTAGAGTCTCCATACACCTTGGAGGACTCTTTCAAGGCCAAGATTGGAAACGTTGTCCAAAGCCTCTGCATTTGGGAAGTGCAGAGCATAGAAAATAGCAGATTTTCAGCAACCTGACAGTGTTAGTAAGATAACTTCTTCCTGTTCTTTCATGTTTTGGTGTTTTTGACAAACAAGTAAAGATAAACAGAAACTCCTTTTCCCTTCCATAAAGTCTCAAAAACAGGAGAACCACAAGTCGTTGGAGCTGAGCCTTTCACTATTATCAAATTCCATGGAGTGGTGGGGTGATGAACTGAATTATCCCCATCCATTATAAAAACAGCTCCATGAGCTTCCATTTCCTGTTGTAACAGTGTCCAAGGAAAAATGATCACCAAGAAACTTTATACTGCTCAGGATTTTCATTAAAAATTGACAATGCATGTTTTCCAAATTTAGAGTACATTATACTGAGCACTGCAGGAATGAACTCTTCACTCTCTGATTGAAGAAAGGAAGCCTAAGTAACCATGTTGCTTGTCAAACAAGCCTTTTCAAATACTGTTAAGCCTATCAGTTAATTTTAATCAAATTTGAAAGATGGAAACAGTCTTTGAGATTTATTTCTGAAAGGCTTGGCCACATGGGACAGAAAACATAATCCATATTAATGCTGAGCTTGAAAGTCTGCTCAACTACCTGCTCTGACACCAACAAAAATACATGGCAGAAAGCCATTATGAACACCTGAACTACTGCCCCCAAAAAGTTTTAATTAAAACTGCCACTGTATTAAAGATGCAATAATAGAAATAGAAGAGAAAATTGCATGGGACACCAGGCAGAGGTCTCCCATTCTCAAAAACTGTTTTTGTGTTGTTTCTGCCCTCATTCAGGAAACCTGAACTGTCCTATCAAATGGATATTTAGAAGAAAAAAGAAGATGATGAAAAGAGAAGAAAATTTCCATATATTGAGTGGGTTCAACCTCTAAATTTTGACCTGTGGCCACTGACTGAGGGATGGGGCAATTGATCACCAGCCTCCCTCACTCAGTAGCTGTTAGACAAGGATAGGAAAGAGGGACAAGGATCTTGGGATTTATGAGTGCACTGAGGCTAGAAAAGAAGAGACAATGGTATTTCTGATACCAGCCTGAGTCCAGATCTGGCTTACAAACCACCTGCTGAACCATTCTGTTCTTACAAATTGTGGATGACATTCAACCAATGACTAGTCAAAAAATTAAGATAGGAGAGAAACTATACAGGTGGGGAAGACAGAAATATATATAAAAGCTTATAGGAAAATAATGCTCTTAATTTGAAATTAACATGTTTTAGACTAATTGTTTAAAATTGAAATGCTTTATTTACATAGAAGCAGAAAACTTCCATAGGGATATCTGACAATTAATACTTGTCCACTTCATACCCTGAAAACTCAACACTGAAATATCATTAAATATTGCTAGACACGCCGAGAAAAATCCTTGAAACAGCACCTGATGTGTGAAGGCTGTAAAGCCAATTCCAAACCAACAATTCCTAATCCCAAAACAGAAGCATTGTAGGCCCTGACAAACTAACTCAAGTGCTGTTTTCGTTAAATTGTTCCATGGTTCAACAGAGGGAACAACTCCTGCAGGCTGTGTGTGAAGAAGTGAGGGCTCTGATACTTGGAGGGCTTTTATCAGATCTTAATGAATTGTAAATATAGGAAAAGAGATAAAAAGTTAATTTCTTTTTGTTCCAGTTTCTATCATTTTCACTGTTAAACTCTTCAAATCTCATTTTCTCGTGGAATTTGACCATGTTTTCTATCTTAACTATTTTCTTGAAGTCTTCAGTTTCTTCTAGCATTTATAACCTCTCAGATTTGTGATCTGTCTTCAGATCTCACAAGCGGGGTAGATGTTTATTGGCAACAACTGAGCATAAGGATAGTGAGGATAAGGAGTGTACCTTCCTATGCACATTCACTGTGGGTCCTGCTGTCTCCTTTTGAATTTTCCAGAGGAATTTCCCAGGAGAAAATAAAAATGCAACTAAACCCTGCCTTTTTTGGTACTCTTTTCCGCTATCTCTGTATCTCCCTGTTGAGCCTAGGAAGAAGGGGTGATGAATGAAGAATCAGAGCCGAGGCCAGACACGTAACAGTACAGCTGAGTTCTGCAAATGATGGTGGGAATGGGATGAGACACTGTTCAGGCACTGCACGTGCTGCTTTGGAGATAAGCCATCCAGGACAGATGATTGCACTGGGAAGTTCCACAGCATCTTTGTGTCTGTGTGCTACCTTTGTTTAGCACTGCTGCTGCAGTGACACTGTGACTACTGCAGACACTGTGGTGGCAACAGCAGGTGACACTTCTGGAATTTTTGCAGCTAGTGGGTTTGTAATAACAGGTTTTTATTATAAAGCATATTGTGAACTGACAATCACAGAGTGCTTATAGCAAAATTCTGTCTTGTAGACAAAGCTTCAGAAGAAAGAAGTCATGATCTTCATACAGACCAGATACCAGAAAAGAAGTAAGGAGTTCCTGCCAGTCTGAGGAGTTCTGAGGAAAAGTATAAAAGGTAAGGAGCCACAACCTGCAGAGTCTTGAGAGGGCAACAGAATTCTGAAATTTTACGTTCCCTGAGGAAATTTTGATGAAGCTAAAGCATAGTATGCAGAGCAACAGCCTGAATTGTGAGCTGCTACTGCAAAACGTTTGCTTCTAATCCTGGTACATAAGATGTGCAGATGTGGCATTAAGGCACATGTTTCAACAGTGGACTTGGCAGTGCTGAGTTGGACTTGATCTTACAAGTCTTTTCCAACCTAAATAATTGTATGATTCTATAAAACAAATTGAAAAGTTTCCAATAGTCTCAGAGGAAGAGAAACCTATTTCTGAGTCAAGGCTGGTTGCTTTTTTGTTCTTGTTGGTTTTCCATGATTTTTTTTCCTTTGCCACGGCAGAACTCCCGAAGGCATACCAACTCCCAGGAGATTTAGTTTCAGGATTAGCGTAATTTTTAATATCTGGTGAAGGCACATCTGGTGCAGTCAAAAAGAAATGTCAGGAACATCTGCTGCTTGTGATGCAAAAAGTTAAGTCCCTGTCACCAATCTTTTATATCTAGCATGACTTCTGCCAGAGGCTCTCTAACAACAAAACCAAAAACCACATGAGGAAACACTGCCAGTAGTTTCTGTGTGTGAAAAGGGATTAAACTCAATATTAGTCTCAGAAGTGGCACTCCTCAGTATGTAAAATCCAGTCTCCTGTCTAACCTTGCCAATGTTAGAAGCCATAGGAGCCATGAGTCTCCTCTTGATATATTTTGTGATGAATAAATTAAAGCAAATTATGGAAGTGACCATAATTTGAAAATTTTCCTGCTCACTCACAGATATACTTGTCTCATGAGAGAACACATGGAATAAATACATAAACCACCCTATATTATCTTGCTTTTCTTTACAAATACATTCTTTTTAATTGAACCTATGTTCTATGTGCTTTCATTAATTTGTAGAGCTCACTAATTGGAAGTATCCTCTTGAATTACCGCTTCACTGAACTTTTCATACACTAAATGGTCTAATTTATCACTGTCAAGCATCCAGAATTTTGGACTAACTATCTCCAATGTAATCTCCATTTTTACATTATTCTTCTTCTAATATGAATTCATAATCTCTTTGATCATAAAAAAACACAAAAAACACTCATCAAAAATACGTCAGATATAATTCTGTTATGTGCTATAGCAAAGCTTCTAAAGAGACAAATCACTTTACCTTTTGCAGATACAGTTCTAACTCCTTAGGAACTGATGAAAAATTCAAGAATCAAACCAAAACCCAAGCATTTCCTCTCAAAGTTTCTGACTATGCATATGCAGCTGAAAGAAACAGTCACAAAGAGCAGCTCCAGCATGTTAACTCCTGGATGTCTTGGGACCATTAGCAATTTTTATGCTCCAAGGACATCTGGCCACATTTTAAAAGATATAACTTTCAGGTTGGTCAGCTGGAAGAAGATCCTGGCTAGACCTAGAGCTGCTGCCTGAACCAAACAACCTGCAAGAGCTGCAGGAACAAGGCGAGAGCCAGTGTAACTTTGAGATACTATGGCACAGAGTCTGCACAGGCTTTTGCCTGCATTTACACTCAAGTGAAAAACTTGTACCATTCAAATTCTAACCTGCATTTTCAGGGATGAAGCTGGAACATAAACAACAAACAAAATTATAATGCAATATGACTTCCACAAGAGAAAACCCAAGCATTTCCTATTCCTTTGGGCTGTACATTAGGATGCATATGACTTATTAAAGACATACAGGAGTATAATTCAGTTAAAAATGTGTATTCTGTTCCTAAATTCAGATGGACTTTGGGACCTCTTCTGGGTGGAGTTCCAAAGCACAAGATTTATTGCAGATGTCCTAGCCCTCCTCCTACCCCATATTAATCAATTCAACCCCACTACAACACAGTATCTTTACAAGTACCTGCAGAATGTTGGTGTGACTGAAGGTGTGGGCATATGTAATTCGTCTGACTTTTCTGTTATAGGGCTGATTGTGCCTTAAAGTGCAGCATCTATTTGCTACATAAGCATGAGTCAGCTCTCATTGATGCAGTGAGTACAGATAACAGTTTTCTCAGAACTTCAACAGCTGCAGGATTCTCACAGTAGTTTCTGACCTAAAATGGTGCATTTATCTCCATTTTCACATGCTAGAATGAACATGCCAATGATGACCAGGTTATTTCTTTCCAAGGCACTTTTCAAACTACCATAATGAGCATCTATAAAAACGACTAAAGTAGCAATTAGCTAAATAATGCATATTGCTCATCAAAAAAATATAAGTTTTCAAACAGCAAGTTGAATTAAAGCCCTTTTCACCAGTTATTTCACCAGCTCACAGGTTACTCATCCATCAAGAAATCATCACGTACCACCCCAGCTACCTAACTTTCCTGTTGATAGTTGGAATGCTATCTTATACAATGATATCTGACCACTCAAATATTGCTCAGCTTTACTCTGCTAAATGGCTGATGGGCTGTCCTGATTAATTCATGCCAGGTCAATCTAGTAATTCAGTGCTTCCAAATTCATGCAAGTTCCTGGAAGATAAGGGTGCTCAGCACCTTGAGAACATTGCTCTGCTGGATTAACTCTTTCCAATTTTTGACTAAAGTGACAGTAAGGGTCTGGTTTCCCGCTGGTTTTGTTGACATTACATACATGTGTGTCCTGGCTTAGGGGTTTTTTTGCTGCTTTGGCAGCGAGGGGGTAAACAGCTCAGTTCTTGCCTGGGCCTCAGTGCTGCCATGGCATTCAAGGTTATAGAGATAGAGACGTCTCTGTGAATAAACATATTTGGGAGAGAAGAAAAAAAAACTCAGTAGCAAGACGTAGGGTGCCGGCTCAGAACCTGCGTCAAGAAGCTGAAAGCCCAAAGGCCCCCCAGGCCCATGAGAGAAGGGGTAGGAATGTTCTTCCAGGCATCCCGCTGCTGCTCATGAATTGGACGGACCATAGTAAGCCTATGGACTAGAGCGAGAGAGGAACTAGTGATGCAGAATCCATCTAAGCCACAACTGAAGATGGAGAGATCAAGCTGCAAAAAAAGCAGCAGATATTTTTCGGAGCCCAGAAACACAAGCCTGGAGCTAGCTGAGAGCTCAGCAGAGATCCTTTGGACAGACGTTTTGTGCATTGTGGTAGGATCCGAACTGTGTACTTTGGGATGGGCTCATGATGACACAGTAAAAAAACCAGTACTTAAAAGCTGCATCCTGTGATGTGACACTTGGACAACAGAGAATTTCGGAAGAGCTGTCATCCCTGGGTCAAGATTTCACTTGGGAGAGGGTCATGAAAGACTTTTCCTCTTGTGAGAGAGAGAGAGAGAACTTTATGGAAGGGCAGAGAGACGGTTCCTACCCTGGATCTGGTCAGAAATACCAACTTGCCTGGTTTACCCCTACCCTATGTTTCCCCTTTGTCTCCTGGTGAAAAAAGGGAATATGACATCTGTTGTAAGAAAAGGAGGGGTGCGGGGAGAAGGTTGCCTTTTAAATGATGCTTCCTTCGCAGTTCTGATCTTATTAGTTAGTAAATAAAACCTTTATATTCTTTACTTGTAGTATGCCTTGTTTTTTTGCCTGTGACCAGTTTTATTTTCCAGCTTTATTTTCCAGTTTTTCCTCCAGGAGAGGTTGTGGGTGAATCTCTGGAATCCAGCCAGGGTTAAACTACGACATTGAGCCACCAGACTTAAAGCTGAAGTCACTGAGTTTTATTAGGAACATTTGGGAGCAGACTGATGCAAATAGGCCTTTCTTCTCAATCTTTCATAGGAGACATGTATCTGACAACATTTCTTACATTAAATATAAATTAAAAGGCTTTATGTTGCAAATTTTCAGGTGGACTATTTCAAAATAATATGAGCACTGCAGATGAAGCACGACTCCTGGTATCAAATTGCCGAAGCACCATAGCCTATTTCGATTACCTCAGGAACTGGTTTGATGCTTACAGTCAGGCCAACAACTAAGCATTCATACCAAAGGAGATGAAGTACCAGGAAAACACAAAATTCATTTGAATTATGAGGGGATTGGGGTGTGTTGTACACAGGGATAATCAATGACAATACTAGCAACAAGGGAAAGGGTAAGAAGTCTGGCATAGAGCTCTTTTGGCAACTTTATCACATGTTCACTTCTGTGCGCAAAGGGTGTGGTACATCAGTGGTTGGGAGCTACAGGGAATACAGTATTTGACTCCACCGATCTGTTCACACTTGGATTTTGCACAGTTCTAAGGGATACTGCTGAATAACAGCAGAAAGACAAAAATGTCTCAGTTCCACACTGCGCCCTCTCCCCGCAGAACAATTCAAACCCAAAGGATCAGAACCCATGTCTGAAATGTTAATCCAGACTCTGGCAACACTGTCTGTTGTCATTTTACATTTGGTGGGTGAGGGATTCTGTGTCCAGTTCTGGGCTCCCCAGTTTAAGCAGGATGCTTAGCTGCTTGAGAGGGTCCAGAGAAGGGCAACAAGGATGGTGAAAGGACTGGAGGACAAGCCCTATGGGGAGCAGCTACGGGAACTGGGGTTGTTCAGCCTGGAGAAGAGGAGGTTCAGAGGTGACCTCATTGCTGTTTACAACTACCTGAAGGGAGGTTGCCGCCAGATGGGTGTGAATCTCTTCTCTCAGGCTGATGACACCAGAATGAGAGGACATGGCCTTAAGGTACGCCAGGGGAGGTTTAGATTGAATGTTAGGAAGAGGTTTTTCACAGAGAGAGTGATCGCTCATTGGAATGGTCTGCCCAGGGAGGTGGTGGATTCACCGTCCCTGGAGGTGTTTAAGAGTAGGCTGGATGAGGCAATTATTGCCATGGTTTAGACAATGGGTTGGTGTTGGGTTACAAGTTGGACTTGATGATCTCCAAGGTCTCCTCCAACCTTGCAAATACTGTGATACTGTGATTCCCTTCCTGGCTAATCATTACATCAAGAGCGATATTTAGGGATGTACTAAAAGAAATGCTAGTCTACCTAGCACGATATCTCACCCTTACATGTCACAGAAGCTGAGCACTTTGGTGCAGTTTAGAGAGCATGGCAAGATGAACAAGAATTCAGCATGAAACAGTAATTTAGATTCTGGACTGTCTGGGGCTTCTGGAGGGACTCAGCTCAGGTATAAATTATTCCCGCCTTAAATCCAATTGCAAATGCATTCTGGGCAGGAGGTAAGTGCTTATCTCTTCATAATAGGAATTCTGAAAGCTTTCAGGCTAGAAAAGGAGATGTTTACTAGGTTATGCAGCCCTGGAAACTAAATTACCTGGATCGCTGTCTGGGTTGGTGGGTTTTCAGTCTCTAAGGATTTTAGTGCACTGGATTTTACTTTGGGTCCTAGCATCTGAATACCAGCCAGTTCTTTAAGGTTGAGGAAATCAAATTCTCTAACAGAGAGAAGGGGTGACCTTAGTCAAATTAAGATGCAGTAAACTTGAGATGAGTTTTTTCAATGTAACCTTACAGTTCAGACTACTCCATTTATGTTTATTAATTCTAATTTAATTTTGAAACCAGAAAAGGTCTAGTTAATAACGGCCAACACACAAAAAAAAATTATTTCTGATAGTATTACTGTTTCACATTCTGAATTCTTACACTATACAAATCTATAATTCTATATTATTATTCTAGAGACAGAAATAGACCTTTCAGCAAATCTTCCCAATTTCATACAGCAACCTGTTCTCCTGCTATAAAATAATTATATTTGCAACTTCTCTCACGAAACAAGAAAAGTTCCAGCGTTATAAATATATTAGGTTCCATAAATCTTCATTTTGCTCCTTTATAAAAAATAATAAAGGAACAAAGATCAGAAGGTATGAAATTTGATAACTGAAAAGAAATCAAACACCATGTGCACAAGGCACTGCCTCCATATGGAAAGGCATTAAGGCTTCCCGAAAGGCTGTCTTTCCCATTTAATTCTGAAAGGCCATGAAATGCATGCGCTAATGCAAATAACATTCTTGTTCGAGTTCAAGACACATCAAAACATTGCATATAGACTTCCACACTTAACCAATAAATATACAATCATGCTAGTTACAGTCCAGATGTACTTCTGGTTTCCAGAAACACAATTTGTGATGGGTTAAAAAAAAATCTTCAAAGTTTAACAAAAATACATTTTGTACTGGCTCTGCGATTATATAAATGCACAGGTGTACTCAGCAAAGAAAACACCAAAAGGGAAAAAACTCTGCCATTTATCTTTTTCAGTACACTCTCCCTTGAGAGTGTTGCCTAGGATTTGTATAAAGTCACTGAATAAGTAATAGGAATTGCCACACTTACTGATCAGCCTTTCGGAGAGGAAAATGCATTAGAACAGAACTCTTGAGCAGATTAGTGCAGAGAACATTGACTGCACACAGTGATCAACCCCTCCAGTCCTGTTTTTGGACACGGGTACCCTGGGCAAGCTGTGGAAGCTGTGCCCAAGGAGACAGGGGCTCCTTGGGTCCAATGGCTGGGTTAGACAAACTGAGACCTGAGGGTGTGGGGGAGTGGGGCACTGAAGGGAGCTTGGGGATCACAACATTTGGGGCGACTGGAGGCTATGAAGTGTCTTTTAGAGAAGAGATGGGGCGAGGTGTCTTCCATCTCCAACAGATAACTAGCACCAGTAACTCAGCTGCAAGCTAGAAAATGTTAAGCATGGAAAAAAAAAAAGAAAACCATAAATACTAGTATGAAATCTCAAGAGGAAATACCAGAGAAGCTTTAAAGCTTTTTTCACACTGTAAGCAAAGCAAATGCTCCCTCAGCTTCTCTCAATTGTATTTCCAAAGCACCTGCAGTGTCAGTCTTTGGGTGCCAACATAAGCATCCATTCCATTGCACATACAGTGACAGCATAAATGTGCAAATACTGCAGACCAGAGGCCTGGTCTTGATGTGTGTAGGTCCTTTCCCACTGATAGCAAAGGAAGCTGAAGGTACTCAGCACCTGACAGCATCAAGGTCACTGAGCAGTGAGATGAAGTTTTGTGCTTGAGCGTGCCCTAGGTAAGATCTCCCACAGAGCCTTAACTTTGGGCAGCTTTTCATTTTTAGCAAAAAGGACCTACTATAGTGTTCTTTACAGATGTGTTTTAAAAGTAAATATAACTCAGTACCTGAGGCAGATCCCATTTCATCCTGTGCCGTGAGGATGCCTAAGGTGCATTTAGTTGGGGCATCTTAAAGATGAGAAAATATTTCTCACTTTTAAGCACTCCTATTTATAGATTCTGATTAAGATTGTATTACACATCTTGGACTTCTACAAACTGCACTTACGAACTTCTTGCTACCTAATTCCTCACAGTTACAGCTAAACTACCTTGTATGGAAATTTTCAGTCACAGAATATTTACCCGGAAAATTATCAGAACTGTTGGAGTAAAGTTTCTGAATCATATTGTGCTACTTTTCAAAGGGAACTTACAAGGGAAACACAGTAAATCCACACTGCTGTATTATTAAGTATAATGAAACTGTAGAAATTCTAACCTACAAGTTAGTTTTCGGTTAGCATGTACCAGTGTCTAGGACTGGTTTTTGTACCTTTTTTCCCTTTCTGAGTCTGGATTTTCATCAGAAAAATTAGCTGTAAAGAACAGTAACTAGCTCTGTAAAATATCAATATCCCTGTATTTAGTCCGAAGGGTTTTTTTCTGTCTTCATGGTAATTATCTTGTACAGATTTGGTTAGATTTTTTTCCTTCTCCTCTGAAAAGAACTATTGGTCTAATATTACAGCCACACTAAATGAAGATGTCACAGTTGCCCCCCTACCAGTGTTTTCTATAGGTACATTTTAATAATAATTGAACAAACCCAAGTATTTGGACACTCTTGCAATTAAGAAGACATCAATAACGGAGGCTCTATACAGTTATTAATAGTCTGTCCTCAAAACTCCCCTTGTCAAGTACAGACGTCCTACTACCCACTCACTACAAACAGGCAATTTATTAAATCCATGTGAAAAAAGCCATGGAAACCCTATTTGACTGCACAGCATATTGGTATCTCACAGGCATCTTACTTTACACCAGAAAACTGAAACAACACCTAGAGGTCTCTAGACTGCACACACCTAAAGGTGCCACCATTCTGCCCCAGCAGAATTAGATAGTACCTATGCTGGCAACAACTGCTTACATCTCCATAGGTGTGTAATTTGTTATCTCACTCCAGTGTCCCCTATGTCTCAAAATTACCATGTCCAGTCCAGTTGAAAAGACAGAGTCACATTCTATCAAAGGAAGAAAAGACTTGGCCATTACCTCTCTTTAGCGTACAGGCAAGTGTTAAATATTTAGCATAAAGTAATGTTCAAGCCATCCAACCAGAAACTGGAAGAACCTTGAGAACATTAACCCATCATATTTTTCCCCCAGTCTCAGCTAAAACTCTCAGGTTCCCTTTTGGCCCTATGCGTCTCATGATTATTCCCAAAATTTACAGACTCATGATTGTAAACTCTCACTTTGCCTTAAGAAATCCAAAATAGAAAAGGTATTGAACCTTGGTACCTACCTAATTCTCTAAAATTTCTACCACCCTTACTAAACCTGACACATTAAAGAGTCAAATAAAACAATAGGGATGAACTGTCTGGACTTGCACTGCACTGGTAGGTACAACCTCCAGAGGACTTTAGGGGAGAGCTGTGGTTTGCTATTGCCCACTTGTGTCTACATTACCGACCTTGTGTTCAGTGTGTCATCAAAAACGGGACACTTTCCAGATCCCCAGATACTGCACAATTCAGCGTGCTCCTCCCAGTTCTCTTACCTTCCTGCTTGTTCCACAGGTAACCACATTATCCACCTAGAAGGGCTCAGTTTCTCGGTGCTCTCCTGCCTTCTCACTGATCGTGCTGCATTACCCTGCTACGACAGGTGAACACTTGCAAGGTTCAGTAAAAGCAGGAGGGAGCTAAAGGCTCCAAATAGGGCCAGGCAAATGGAAAAGTGCAATCATCAGCACTGCAGTGGCAAGCACTGGCTTTATTTTAAAGGCTTCTTAACTCTTGCACTGTCAGCAAATCTGTCAGGCTTGCAAGGCCATTGCTGTACTGATTATAATTCCCCACTGAAGATGTGCAAAGCCAAGAAATGCAATAATAAGCATAAGGGTCCAAATGTAATATATTTTCCCCTTGAACGCTACAAAAGGAAATACCTGATCATTATGATGATAAGGAATATAAACCACCACATGCTCAGGCTTCAGAAATCAGCATGGTGATGTATGAACTCCACAGGCAAAACCAGCTACTTCTTACATATGATCAAAGCTCCAGCATTTACTTCCTGGAACATGGTGGTACCTTATTCCTGCCAAAGAACAGAAACTGATGCTATGAGACAGTGGAAGTACGTGCCTTTGTTATTGGCACAGATATCCAGTCTTTAGTGCCACAAGCAGCATGTATGATCCCTTCTAATGACCACAGTGTCCAGGAGTTCAAACAGTCATCAGCTTCAGCTGAATGGCACTGCCAGTGAGATGGTATTGATGAAAATATGCACAAAGACAATGCAACAAGAGTGATCTGCAATGCCTCCTGTGAACCACCAAGATCTCCCTATGCCAGCATGTTACATCAGTTTTATTTTGCAACTTCAGGCTCACCTTTTTCCCCAATCCTTTCAGACTCCTGTTTTGGCCTTTTAAACAGTTCGTTGGGTTTTTTTAAATCCTCACATTTGCCTTTCTGATACAACCCTACACAGATTATCACTGACTGGAGAAGACTTGGAGAGAACAGATTGTTCTTTCTCTGCCATGAAAATGGACAGCAGTTCTGATAAGAGCTAGACAACGTCCAAGTTCCCTAAGATCATCCATAAACCTTTTTTAATGTACAAAAATTCTTGTCTGAACTTTGTAGCCACAACTTAGGGAAGCTTGATCCATAATAAGGGTTGTGGGGAACTACCAGGTTACTCAACACCCAGCATAAGGAACCACAGCACATGTCCCAGATGCTTGCCAAATCCACAGGTTTGTCCACAGAACAACAGTCATACATATGCCAACATCCACTCTTTCCTCAGTGCAGAACGTTTGCTGCTATGTCTGGTCCCTCTGGACCAAATTCTCCATTTGCCTCTGAAAGAAACAAAGGGGTCATCCCAAAACTGCCCCTGCAAGTGGCAATTAAACTCCATAGGATGGCTGAGGCAGTTATAAAGCTCAAAGGGCCAAAGGACACTGAGCAGAGAACAGTCATACCATACAGTGCAAAATAAGCTTTAATTGTTATCACATCTGTTTTCCTGTTTGACAAGTGCAAGGCAACTGTATTAACCCTTATATAGAAGAGCTGCTGGCAATGAGTAGACCTGAAAGTTAACTAATATTTAACTGCATGGATTTCTTACTACAATGGGACACTGACAAGCAAAAAGAGAAGAAATTTAAAAATGGGACAACTGCTCGTTTCAGCCAGCACACTCAGAGCCTATGAATTACCCCACACATATTTCCACACAGGCCACCCTTGTTCACTAGTACTAGACGAGATGAGGCACAGTCTTGCCACACAAGACTGAGCAACTGGCTATCCTTAGTAAATGAGGCCTGAAGCTCAAAAAATTACAAGCACCAAGGGGCGCTCTTTAGGTTTATCCCTGGTGTGAGCTGAAGCCTCCTGGAAGAAGCAGGAAGAGGAGGACTGGCTGTCCCAATGCAAAGAATACCGACGGAAGTGTTTCAAGCATTAGTGGTGCCTGTTGCAGTATGAGGACTGTGACAAGAAATATCGGACAATGTTTCTGGAGAGAGGCTGGTCCCTCATGCTGATGGTACAATCTTGACTAGTGCACACCTTAGTGCACTGCAAGTCTACCAAGGGTGAAGCCTAAACCTACATGGATATACCAGATATTTCACTTGTGTCCTCTCTAGGGAGATGAAAATTGTCCCACAGACAGACAGACCTAAGAACATGAACTAAACAGCAAAACCAATGAGTTCTATAAAACATCATGTTCAGTACAGAAGCAGGTATTATCCATGAGCAAGGACAGCTGTTCTCAATCATGCTGTAACCTCTTCCAGCTTTTCTGCCCTAATGTAGCACTGCTGACCCATTTGTTGGAAAATTCCCAGATAATGAATTCATTACACAAGTGAGGCATTGGCAAAATTGCGGTACCAGCTGCACTCCTCCCATGTGAAGAATAGACACAGGTGTCCTCTGGGACAAGGTGACACTGGATCATCTGTGCCAAGAGAGGTCTTGAAAAAGACCAACAAGAGAGTGTAAAGACACAGGGGGAGGGTGCTGGCATTAGTCTTTCAGCCTTGTAGAAATCAAGGTCTTCCTGGAAATTTTAGTCATTCAAATCTCTTACTTGGTCCTCAGTGATCACTCATGGAACTCCTGCTGGGACTCTAATGGCTCAGAAAGTTGGGATATTCAGAGGTTTGGGGTCTTAAAGACAACAGGGTAGTTTTCTTGCAGAACAAGGTAGACAGAGCTCTGTGTTCTGTACATACCTACACCAGTGGCATTTGCCATCTCTGCAGTGCTTGTACACTTTCTGAATTCCTGTATAAAAGTGCCAGAATCTGAGGCTGGTTTTGTTAACTTCTGCTTCTATTTCTACATTTTTTAAATGGCTAATCGCAGCTGTCATTGTTGCCGAATGAACATTTACCGCCTCGTTGTAGCCTTTAGAAACATATTTATCATGCAAATGCTGGTAGAATTTTAAGCATAGCCGAAATAATGGGTAGTACTGTAATAGCCTTCCCTAAGAGGTATTGTGCCATAGTTGGCCACAACAGTCCAAAAATAGAATGATTGTTCTCAAAGTGAGTAGCACACCCAATATGCATTGCTCATCTCTCATTACAAGGGACACTTCTGTTTTGTACATCTGGACTCTTTCTTGTCTAGATTTGACTGGTCACATGCCACATGAAATCAGTATGGGGTTTGGATTTGGGGGGGGGGGGGGGGTTAGTTCTTTGTATCCTTCATTTTGCCATATTTTTCTCACTGTTTATATTTACCTAAAAGTAAAACACCTCTTATACCAATTTATATCTATTGCCTGTACTGCCCGGAATCCTGCTTTCAGGAGGGACCAAAGGAGGGTTTTAGAAAAAAAGCAATTAAAAACTGTAAGCACTACTGCAATGCAGGTGCAGACAGAGCAGTGGGAATTCTCCACAGACGCTATCCTCATGGTCAGCTTACACAGCAACTCATTGGCTGCTCTTTTATTCCCTTGAATTGCTAAATATTTTCTTCACACTTTACAAAATA
>WEKX01018756.1:166604-180748 GCA_013390025.1 Pitta sordida
ATAAACCCCTGCCTCCTGAAGCGCAAATGAGGAAGAGGTGGGCATTTTTCCTTGCACACTGGCTTGCTTTCCCTTTAGTGAGCATGAGGTTCTCATATTGGAAGATGAAGAATAAACTGAAAAGTGAGACTTTCCATTTTTGCTTTTCATGCTAAAAAAAATTAAGATATACAAAAAGAAACCTGAAGAAGAAACTGTGTGCCTAAAGCATGGCTAACTCTCTTTTGGTTTGCGTGGTTTTTTTGGTTGATATAATAGTTGTCTGACAATATCTCCATAAAATCCTTCCTCTTGTATAACTTTAGATCACCACAAACTACAATTCTGCTACTACAAAGGGCATTTTCTTCCTTTCGAAGAAAAAGGGTGCGCCAATTCTTTCACCATTAGCGCCTTTTTTCCCCTCAGAGGCACCAGTAAAATGATGCAGACACTGCCCATTAATTTTTCAGTAATTTGAATTCTTTCTTGACATACCAGATTTAGCCATTAGGTCTAACTTGAGGTCTACTTGAGTTTTTTACCCTGGTAGATGGAAATACATAACTAAGTCTCAGAAAAAATAAAAACGAGGGTTGCCGATGTTTGTGGAGTTTTTGTTTGTTTGGTGGTTTTAATGTTTGTTTTGCGATTACTGTTTATAAAGTTTAAAATAAAAAACCCACAATGAGGCACTTAAAGCTACAAACAGGCAAACACACTCTGCCTGAAGTTAAGTGACTGACTCCTCTTTGATGGGAGCAGGAAAGGTCCCAACAGATAAAAAATGTGAGAACAAGGTTTTAATTCTATTTAATTTTCCAAAACTAAATGCCACTTGCCACTGAACCAGAGGAGAGATACCTGCTGTAAAAACAGAACTGTTTATTCCATATAGACACTGAACTATGCATCTGTGATTGCTTCAACATGGATTACACAATGTAAGACTTGCCGCCTGAAGAAAAACCACAGAGGATGCCTAAGTAGAAATAAATTAATTTCTTCTGCTTCACTATATTTATATCTAAACCAACATCAGCAGATTTAAAAGAAACTACAAATTCTTTATTTGTAAATTATTTTCCATATATTGCACTAAAATACAGACTGTATAGTAACAAATTGCAATGCGCTAAAAAACAAACATATCAGCTAACTTTCACGAAAGCACAGTCTATCCAAGAATGAAACTTTGGATATAGAAACTTCTAATTAAAGACCAGTTTTCAAATATTATATGTACCTTTAGCTCCCATAACTTTCTTAAAATGCTGGATGTTCAGATTAGGAGCATATTTCTTTTGATTCACTGACACATTAAGTTTAAATTGGATAGGCATTTTTTAGCTGGAGACAGACTTCATGAGCAGATTTATTTTTTGTTTCAAGAAGAATGCTTTGATGTGCTGGTAATAATTTAGCCACTTAGAAAACTCATTTTAGAACTAATGTAGATAATTAACCACCCCTAGTAGCATCCTACCACTCTTATCATCTATGTAACTTCTGGTAGATAGTCAAAAGCCAAATACTGAACAAAAAATTGTAATTAAACTTTTATACAGTCGGCCCTCTTCCACTTTGTGCCACCCGTACTGCGGCTTCACATCTTAGCGGCATCATTTTTAGCGATGGAGGAGGCCCCTTTTCGCAACTGTGCATGTGCGACCTGAAATGCATGAATATCCAAACTAGGCAGTCATGAATATGCAGATTTCCCCCACCGCAGCTGCCTGCGCCGCACCGCATCTCAGCTTGGGGCCGCGGCTCAGCTCAGCTTGGATCAGCGCAGCTCAGCTCGTCACGGCTGGCCACGGCTCAGCTCAGCTTGGCTCGATTCGGCCAGCCCGCACCGTGGCTCAGATCAGCTCGGCAGAGCCAAGCCAAGTGCACACCACTCCCGCAGCAGCTCGGCTTGAGCGCCGCCCACCCCGCTCCGCTCAGCTCGGCTCCGAGTAAGGAGGCTGCAGGCAGTTATGAAAGATTTACTCTCAGGTTAGACGTGCTGTTAGAGACTTTCTCGAATAACTCTCCGAGACATACTTGTCTACCCCAAGTATGGAGATACCACGTCTACCTACTCGGAGAGACACCGGGACAGCGGCACGGGCGGCTCCCCTGCACCCGTGTCCCCAGCTGAGTGGAAAAGGGGTTTTTCCTGGCATGGGGTGGCTGTGGGTGTTGGGAAGCACTGACAGAAACACTGACACACAGCAGGGCAGTGCCAAAACAGCGCCGGAGTGCCAGGGGGCAAGGCAAATTTGCGTATTAATGAGCTGCCAATCAACGCAGAAGGCAGGCTTCACAGCATCTGATCAAGACTGCGGATCCACGATATAGGAGACCCAACTGTAGTAAGTTTCCAAAATGAACATGTTACACAATAAAAGATTTAGTCATAGGAAAACTGCCTAAATCAACCAGGTGCATGTCAGGTGAAAATAAATGGGGACACTCCACACCCACACAGGGCAGTTTCTGAGCGCATTTTTAAACACTTTTTCTATATATAGAAGACTTCCAGCAAAAAGTATTTTATGGTGTCATGGAAGGAGAGAGTTTCACTAAGCAGTTCAGCAGTTCAGGTATCATTATGGACTGCACTACACTGCCTGCGCAAAACACTCCTGACATCAAGGCCCCATAACAATTGCTGCCATGTGAAGAAAAAGCTTGTATCTTAAGGAGACGGTCTCTAAGCAGATAGACTATAATCAGTGTGGTGTGAACTCAGTCTGCACAGCATTTAAAGTATTAATTTTTTTTATAACCTATTCTACTCATAAAAAATGTGGGCATGAAACTGAACCTGGATCTCAGTGTCCAGGGAATTTTTCACGTGCTGTATTTCAGTTTGCCTTAGCATCGTAAAACATAATTTTGCCCCATAAGTCTCAATTTTTGTGAAACTGTATATTTCTTCTATTCTGCTTATTTCCTGCAGTGAAAGACACTATATTCCAAAATCTGACCTAATGTAAGCCCATGCACTAAGCAGTACATGCCGGAGTTACAAAAGAATTTACAGTTCTGAAAATGAAGAAAATTCAGAACCACACATATCTATAATTCTTTGTGCCCCTTGGGAATAATTTGGTGCTTAAACAGCAATCATAACTTTGGAGTAAGAACTTAATGACTTGTTGTAACATTATTTACATAAACATGGTATGCCTGGTAAACTGTGCAACTGGGTGCTGAAATAAGGCAATGACTTCACCACAAAAGCTCACCAAGTAGCTGTGCAGTGGCTGTCTTGCTATGGACAATAACTTTGGTGCCACTTCTGGAGATTTATTTACATAAAACACCTACTATAGCCAATGTACAGCATGCTCAAGGTGCTTACTGTAAGCCTTAATCCAGGTATGGAATGTTAATAGGAGTCATGTGCCATTCCTAGGCAGATTATTTACCAAATTCAGGAGATATCAGACACAGATCAAAACCAATTCACCACTCTGGCCAGTTCCCCAGCATTCCTGCCAGACCACATCAAACGTGAGCAGATGATGATTCATCTTAGCTTCATTCAGTAATGACTCTCCAAGTAATACCAGAGGGATGTGAAAGATTATTAATACATTTGGCCCCTAAAGACCAAGGTTCTGAGTAACTCTTCATCTGACCTTAAAGTCAGAGAGCAAGTCATCACAGTGAATGATGGAGTGACCTCAGTTCACATGGAAGTCACAGAATGAGAGGAATGGAGCTGACTGCAATTCTGACATTTCTTACAAGAGAAAGGGTTGTAGAATGTTTTAACTTCAATTGGGTAAGGCAAAAAATTCTGATTCACTAATCAGAACTAAATTTTGCAATCCTTGCTAACACCAAAAAAGGCTTAATCTTTAATACATACTTCTGATACTTTGTCAGTGATATGCTAAAAATTATAATAAGAGAGAAGAACCACAGTTTAGGTTTCCCACAGATATTGTGTTAATTCTGTCCATGAAAAATTAGGATCAGAAAATTCTGACCTATTCCTGAATCTCAGAAGAGCAACCACCTACCATGCACAATTTAGTAAAACGCTCTGTTTTATATATAGAACAGTGGGTTGGATGGTCTTAAACATTTAAGTTTTGGCTTTTTTTAAGTTCATACACCAAACAGATTATTTAACTGCCTGAAAAAATGATTCAGAATGAAAAGATCTCAACTGGGATGACACCCCCATTGTATGTGATAAACAACTGTGGGAGACAATTTTAACTCAGTGACTTCACCCTTTATGGACAAAATTAAAGAAAAGTACACAATGAGAGAGCAGATCTGCCTGCATCCAGTTCTTCACAGCTGTGTAATTTCAGAAGTACTGTGTAGAGTGGTTTTTACACCATATATGTAAATCTGGCATCTGGGGTGAGGTCATCTACTTAGAAGGTAACAAACGACATTTCAGATCTCATCAGGTGGAAGACAATTTGCAACTTGGGCCTCCCACTTCCTGGCAAGGGATCTAGTCATTAGACTATTACATATAAATGAGATAGGCTAATGCATATACATAAAAAAAATACACACACATATACGTAAATGCCACCTTTGTTTAGGTATCTTTTGAAAGGACTGAGATTCCTAAGTCTCCCTTCACATTGCAGATGGTGACTCTAGGGTAGTAAACAATTCACAAGGACTTGTAGACCCAAGACAATAAAAAGGACTACTGCCAAACAGAAGGAGAAAGCAGGAAAATAGGAACAATCAGACATGTTCCACCAGAGCCTTGTTAAGGCAACTTCATATCTTATCTGAAAAGTCAGAGGGAAAAAACCCACACTATCTGAAACCCTGGTTATTTATAGTTTATGTTTACTCTTCATTCAGTAGAATAAATGTGCAGAGTACTACTGTGATAAGACGTAAAAACATTACTTGTTATACTGACACGCGCTGTAGTAAAACCTTTACAAATGGAAATAATGCTGCTAAATTTCTCTTATTTATGTTTATATGCCACTGAGTTCCTATCTCCCATATCATCCTTCATGCCCTAAGCACCTTCTTGATAGTCTGCTTCTTAAATTGCTTTTTATAGATTAAATAACATTTCCCAGCAAGTCTCATCTTTTCAGTATGTGAGCCACGCAAATGAAACCTAATGGGGGTAGTATGCCAATCAGATGGACTCAGTATTTAGTGATTTCAATTTAGCAACATCGAGGTTCCCACTCTCATATTCTGCCACTACATCCTGTGTCTGACCAATGCCCTTCACAACTCTCCATCAACACATCCTTTCCGCCCTCTGCAAGTCCCCACTATTCTTCAAATCTGTCTTCCTATTACCATCTGCCTTCTCCTATATTCTTCCAAGTACTATTCTCCTTTGATCACATTTTATCTTCTTCATCTCTTCCGTCCTACCCATTCTCACTCCCCAGGAGTGGCAGATCCACCTGCTTGTTCCCTTGATGTGCTCAGACACAAGAAGGCAATTGGGACCTACACTCTGGATGAGCAGTCCAGCCAGAATATGCACCTACTCAAACTATCAGATCAGATCACACGCTCTCTCCCAGGACACCTAAAATCTGCCATATGTCTGTATGCTGTACAAAGCTGCCTAAGATGACTGAATACATCTAAGAGAAAAGGGCAGCTCAAAGCTTCCTACATTATCCAGCTAAGACCAAGCTTGACCTGTTGAGGATGAAGACCAAGATATCACCAGCCTAATACAAGAACTACAGTACGGATTTCCCAAGTGGTCTGACAGCTCTATTCCCCTCACTTTGATGAGTGGTTATCACTAGATAAAATCTATCCTTTTGAGAAGAACACAGACTTAAGTCTTTTCTTTTTAGCCTTTACCAGCTGTGGCACTGGAGTGTAACAAGTCAAACTAATTGCTTCACTATGTTCTCAAAATTGTTACAGAGAAACTGTGATTAAGAGCCTTACCTAATTTTGTTGACTCATTAATTATTTAATTGCCTAATATTACTTTTTCTTCATTTCCTACTATGCCTCACAAAATTGCTTATGTCTAAGAGTGGCTTAAGTCACTGCTAATGGCTGAGTTACTAATAAAAGGTATCCCTTAGCAATGACATAATTCTGTTTTCTGACAGATGCCTGTTAATATGGAATTATTTTTTTTTCACTGCAAAAAATGCCAGATATTTTATCTCTGCCTTTTTCCCCATTGTAATTGTAAGAATGGTTAATTTCACATGTCATACTTACAACTTTGAAAGCAACTGTGCATGATACTATACACACTCTGGAGCATGCAAGTAGCGAGACAAGGTCTAATTTCACAATTTATAGCTCTGTTCACACAGATTTATTGCCTAATTTGGCATAAATCCTATCACTGTTTCTCAGAAGAAGAAATTATATATGTACTTATACTAAGTGGTAGATAAGAACAGGTGATCCAATGTGAAAATGATCACTGCATAGATCAGGAGAGCACTCAAACAGGGCTCAGAATTGGTAAAAACATTCTGGCTCCACAAAACCGTTAGTGGAATACAAAACGAGCTACAGAAACAACTAGAGAGCTGAAAAATGGATATTACTAAATAAAGTTCAGGTGTCTAGTTTACACATAGAAGGTTAAGAAGCAATTTAGTCCTCTCCACATGTAAGTATGAAGGTACTTTTGACACTAGAGAGTTCTTTAATTTTCATTCCAATGCCTAAAAAAGTTCAACAACTGGAAGCTGAAGCTAGAAACATGTACTAGAAACAATCACATTTTTTTGAGAATTTGAATAATTAACTATGAAACACTTCATATATTATGAATTTCTTAAGGACCTTAAATCAAGAGGGTGCTTTCTGTAAGATACGTTTGAGCTAAAAAAAAAAAAACAGACCAAAACAAAACCTCCAAAACTTACGGCCATCATGAAGAAGAATCATCTATTAAAGTTACATGGTGAGTATGAGGTGGAGTAAATTGGGTGATGGTAATGGTCTTGCTAGACTAAAAAACTGAATCCTAAAATGAAACACACTGCAAGACATAATCCAAGAAAGACCAGACTAAACTTGAACCCTCCCTGATAAATCCACATGTCCAGAAATGATGTCTCTCTGACTCCAGGTGTAAAGTTGCTCAATCACCTAGCATGTTACTGAGCGAAAGTAACCTTCACAAAGAAATGAGTATTGTTACAGGCCATCCTATAAAGTCCTGAAAAACGTAGGTGAAGGGAATGAAACAACCATTTAAATGTAGTCCTGAAATCATGTAACTGGACAAAAAAATGGAAGCTGTTTCTGTTAAAGGTGGAGCACAGATTTTCTGTGCATTTTTTAAAGAAGCATGGAAGAATTGCCCACTCTGGCATCTTCTTCATCCCAGACTCAAGAAATCATTTTCTTGTCTTTCAAGGCAATCAAGAGCTTTTGGCTAAAACTAAACGAGCAGGGGCTGCAGCCAGCTATCTTGAGAGCATAGGAACTCACTTGCAATGATCTCTCTCTGCCCATTAATGTGAATTTGCAGACTTAGGCTCCTACCAAATCAGTCAGTGCAGCAGAGTCATCCATGCAACCCTGACTGCAAGAGTATTTGTCTCAGTCTACTGCCTGACTTAATGTCCTACTCCAATAAGCAGAAGGTCATGATTATCTCCCTTTCCTTGTCTAGACATTCCCATAAAACATACCACCACCATAGTGAAGGCTGGTACTGTAACACAGTGCTCAGGATGGCTGACTGTACCTGCAGATTGTATGTGCTTGTCATTTGTGCGGAAGGAGGCTTGTCTAAGAGAGGAAATCTTACAGAAGCTGAAAGTGGATCACTAACACGAACCAGGACAGCTGCATGTGGTAAAGTCACATACTGAACCAAAGGCAAAGCCAAGTCCCCTGTTTTAACTTTCCCACAATATTCTTATAGCATGCCTCAACAGGTTTTGAAAGTAGAGACAAGTGGATGAGTATTGTCACCAGTACTGTCACTCTTTCCAATGTTCATGGGGAAGACATTTAGATTATAACTCAAAATCATCGTCTCTATTTCCTCCAAATACAAAAGATTCCCTTCTAAATCATTCTTCTCTAACATTAACTTACAGCAGCATGTATATAGCTTAAAAAAACAAACAAACAAACTAGCCACAACAAAGTCTTAAAAAAGACAGCACTGCAGGCATGATTCTTCCCTGGGGAGAGGATAAAAGAGCAATATGTGATAGATGTTTGTCATGTCATTTTATATAGTATTCAAATGCACTCAGAAACAATAGGGTGGGAATGGTATAAAAACCTAGAGAGACCAGACTGAAAAAGTGTGCTACAAAAATAACAGTTGAATAAGAACAAAAGAAATTAAATATAGAAAAGCCAAGAAAGAGTTTTTAGGAAGCTTTGTTTATTTTTATGTCAATTTAAAGAAAAGAATAAAGTCTCTTTTAAGGACTCTCTCAAATCACAGATTTGTCTCCATTATCTGCTGACTCAGAAACTTCACAAGACACTCTGGCTGGGAAACTGCAGGGGTTGCTTCCGATATAATAATTTAGTATTGATGTACCACTGAAGGATGTAACAACACCATGAAATAGAGCATCCTCTTAGCCTGCAGGGTTTCTAGCTATTCTCTTATGCTCCAGATTTCCTCCCTGCAGCCAAACCCTCATTTTCCCTTATGTAAAACTTCTTTCTATACTGGTTTTATAAATAAGCAGATAAAAGGAGTAAATAAATTATTCTCTGGGAAAGTGACTGAGCAGTGAAATGTCAGAGTGTAAAGGATACCTGATCATATAGGGATAAATTTCAACTACAAAGTGTAAAGAGAAGCAAGATACTCTAATAATTCATTCACTTATATAAATATGTATGAAGGCAACTTACAAAATTGTTCTCCCTCTTTGGGCAGTATGTATTTTAGCATGCAAACTACTGCACAGTGGTTGCACACACTCCTATGGGGAAAATGGCACAGATGCTTTGATTTTTCAGGCTGCTGCTGTTCCCTAAAAGACAGCAAAAGCATCATTCTTCAGTCTGAACTGGTTATTGGTATTCTAGACCTGGGATGCTGAAATCATTCTTCACACATAAGCTGTTAAGCAGCCTAAGCAAAGAAAAATCCTGTTTATTTGTGTTCAGGTATTCAGATCCTGCAATAATATGATTAGGAGGTACCTTCAAACAGTTTCAGATACTCCAACCACAAATTATAAAAAAAGAAAATTAAAATGCAGTTTACCTATACTTTCTACATAAAACCCATACCTATCTGTTGTCATCAACTTTTCTTCCTCACAGGGGCTCAACATCCATGCAGCTCCACTCTCATCAGTACTGCGTGCTTTGGAGCTCAGCATATGAACAATTTTCCACAACCTATTCCCGAGTTTAAGAATGTACTTCCACAAATTTCCCCATTTCTGCAAATATAACAAAAATTCTACAATGTAGGCAAAATGCTTAAGTCCAAATCAATTCCCTATGCACCCAGTCTGTTGTTCAAACAAGTTTGGAGGGAGGAAGGCAAAGTGGAGGGCCGCTACGTGTCTGGGGTTGTTGAACTCCTGAACATCACAGCTACTAAAAAACTTCATCACAACAATTCTGCAGAACAGAAAATAGGCATTCTCTCTTTAGCAAGATGCTTACACAGGGAAACAAAATTACAAACAACACCCCACCCACCCCGTCTTATAGTGGTGAGTGTCCCTGCCTCTCACATGGAAGACCAGGGTTGGATTCCCCGCCGGGGAGGCAGTGATGCCATTTGAAAGTTGGACTCAATGGTCCTTGTGGGTCCCTTCCAACTCAGAAGATTCTGTGATTCTTATTAGTCATCACTAGGGTAAAGGACTGCTCCAACCAATAAATCGAAAAGCTAGAAACCAGGTGGGTAACAACTTTTTCCACTCTCCTGCATCCAAAAATCATCAGTGAACAAGCTGAAAAGAGGTGAGGACACCCAGGCAAATCCCTGGAGATCCCCCCTATTTTACAAAGAGGAAATCCAGTCCATTTTTTTTTAAACTGATCTAGGAATTAGAACTGGTTGTTCTACATTCCTACATTTAATCAAGAACATATTTAGATTAGAATAAAATAAGGCTTTCCATTCATAATCCCACATTAACACATACTGGGGAATATCTGGAAAAATCTGTGAGTCTATAAAGATGCACCTGAGAAATAAAGTTTTCCTAAGTGCCTAAAGCACCTGAAAACCCCACTAGCTGCTTTTATACCTTTGAACATCAATCTTTAAATGATGGTCTTTGGTCAAGTAATTGAAGAATGCAAGATCATACCCTGATTTTGGAGCACTTCCTTAGCTCTGAGAGGATTATCTGTTCTGGTTGCTACCCAAAGTGATTAAGTCACATGATTCTGAGTACATCACAAATAAGAGACTAAATCTGCTTTTCGTCCGTACAAAAGATTTTCCCAGTATGTGAAACAACATGTAATGAGGTAAATATCATCCTCTGTAGTCAGAGAGGAGTACAGAGGAAGGGATTTTCACTATCCAGTAAAAAAAATACAACTAAGACAAGAATCCAGTCTCTACCTGTGTTTTCATTACTGAAACTCACTTGAAATACATTTCTTAGAAAGTGCACTCTAGAATTCATTTACATCTTTTAAACTCACGTAATTTTAAGATTGTTGAAGAGAATTTCTCCGGGCAGCAATTCTGCAGATGAAGTTTGAATTTCTTGTAAAATTTCACCATGGAGTTATAAATGTTGATAATAATTGGAATTCTGACAGACCTTTGGCACTACATACTTTCTTATTTTATTCTTATGTACTAAAACCTAGCTATTTCTTTATTGCAGTTAAAAGGGTAATTTTACTTTTCTCCTCCACTGCATGCAGAGCTTATGAGGTATCAACAATGACCAAACAAAAGAAAGAATGTCACAGCCAAATGTCACAGGCAAATAAAATAATAATAAATATTTTTCAACTACTATTTTTGAGGCACCTTAAAGAACTTAAATCTGTTCTCGTACCACCACAAATATCTATTAAAACCAGATATATAATTTACTGTCCCTTTTTATTTTCCTTTCCCTCCTAGAAAAGGATGCAGATATTGAAACACAAAACTACTCTTGGGGTTGTGATGACAATTTTTATATATTTTGCTTTCACAGACTATCTCTGGTCATTCTGAAAATTCAATGCACATACATATCTTAATTTCATTAAAAAATCAAGCTTAACTTTGCGTACCAAGTGGTGAAATGCAGCCTACAGTGGGAGGAAGTACAAGTTACTGGAAATTGCAGTAAACTTACATCACATCTGCCATTGATACCTCCCAAATCTATCATATTTACCAGTAATTTGCTTTTTTACAAGGCATCCACCCAGTTTTTGGGACTCTTACTGCAACTGGGAGATACAGAAATACTGCACGAATGGCTGCAGGAGATAGAAAGAACAACCTTACTGTATCTGAGTTACAAAACTAATGAGAGTTACTGTAGGGTAGAGCAGATACACCCTGGGGACACCATTCTGAGCACTGAGCACACGTAGCCCAAGGCTACTCAGTCCTGCCACCCTGGGCACTGTCCATATCTGATACAACTTCCTCTACCTAGTGACTTAGATAAAAGCACTTTTTCATTTCAAACGCCTACAGAGCAGCACCTGTGCAATGAAAGCGACCAGGTGACCTTCTCAGAAGGAGCTGAGCTGCTGTGTTCACAGCATGAAAGGATTCACACTGTTGCTCTGTAAGTAGCATTACAAGTATCTTTCAATTTACCACTTTTCAGGTGTATTTACCCTGGGAAAATCAATGTTTTACCAAGAGCAAGAACACTTCAATACGCCATGGTCACTCAATTATTTATTGGGAATGTATGTCATTCCAATTAAAAAAAAAAAAAAATAAAACCACCACAAATTCTTCCTTCCTCTTCACACGATTTAGTTATAGTATCACAGTATAGATAAGGCTGGAAAGGACCTTGAAGATCATCTAGTCCAGCCTATAATCCAGCTAACCTAGCATCTACATCTAGATCATATCGCTCAACACCTCATCCAGCCTACCCTTAAACACATCCAGGGTTGGCGAGTCAACCACCTCTGCAGGCAACCCATTCCAAATCCGGATCACTTTTTCAGTAAAAAANGGCCTCAATCCCGTCATCAATATCATCAATGAAGATGTTGAACAGGACCAGACCCAATACCGACCCTTGAAGGGCACCACTAGTAACCAGTCGCCAACTAGATGAGACACCATTTACCACCACTCTCTGGGCTCGACCATTTAACCAGTTCCTGACCCAGCAGAGAATATTCCTATCAAAACTCCTTGCTACCATCTTCCCCAGGAGTATATCATGGGAGACTGTGCCAAATGCTTATTTGTCTCTTCTACAGAGATTAAACAATAATGCTAGCATCTTCTAGATATATGGCTACTTCCTTTTCCTTTTATGTGAATACTGATTCTTATTTTACATGTGTGTACAAGGAAGGAATAAGATGAAAGGTTTCCTTCCCTAGAATAAAGTACTCTGCAGAAATAAATACCTGTATATTACTGAGCAGAATTAGACAGCAACAAATATGGTTATAATGGTCAAATGGCTCTTTTAAACGAATTAGTGAACTAAATCATGCACTACAGGACAGTAGAAGCCAGACTCACTAAAAACCCTACAAGGTTTGCCACAGTAATTTACCACAGAGTGTTGAGGAAAAAACCCCAAACATTTATATAATTCATTATATAATTTATGTATTGGCTAAGACTTTCAGCTGAAGATCGTCCATTTCAGCTGCTCTGTAGGCAACAGATTACACAAAACTAAATATGATGAAAACTTTCAATATTGGTTCTCAGTTTATACATGAATGACATAAATATTTTATAAGATATTTGTAGTTGTGTAGAAATACGGAATTAAAGCCTTCATGCCAGAGTTCAGCTTTTCATGCCCCAGAAAAATGAACAACAAATCCTTCCCTACTATGAATGTCTTCATAGTAGACATTATGATAAACAATGAACCTGAAATATAAAGCAGAGATATGGACTGCCTGAAAGTTAATATTCTGGTGCATAATACTTTATTATCCATCACAGTCAGACATTTTGGTCATTATTACTCAAGATAAGGAATTTAACCCAACTTACAGGGAATAAATAATAATTTTATCTATCCTTACTGAAGTCAGATATTACTCCTGTACCTTAAAATACGAAGAACAAGGTGGAGCGTGTTGTGTTTGCATTTTTGTCAATGAATCCAGGGCAGTTCCACAGCAGATGTGATCAGGGTTTACAATGTCGTAACTGACAGCAGATTTTGTCCCAAAATCACACATAAAAATATCAAATAGAAACTAATTCAGCCTGTTTACATCTTATATTTTTTCAGGCAAGACAATTATTTTCCTTTAAAAGAACTGCTCTTTCAAGACTGTCCAAATAAACTAACCATAGTTTTGTAAAATCACTTTGAGGCAAAAGAAAAGAAAATGATACCTTCCTGTGAAACCGTGAACCTTCTTTCACTTGACATCTAAGAACAATAAACAGCTCTAGTCCTGGAATATAGGATACCTGACAAGCTACCTAGCAAATCCTAAACAATTTTGAAGTGCATGAAAGAATCAATATGTTCAGAAAAAAAGTGCTGAATTTCAATTTTTGTAATATCAGAGAAATCAAAGGAGTAACTAATACTTTTTTTCTTCACCAAATCACATTCATTTAGTTAGACAAGCTAAGAAATATAATGGAGAATGTAGATTCCTTACATAAATAAATAAAATAGACAAATCACAAAATTATAACAATACAGAAGAAGAGCAGCAAAGCAACATGAAGATATATTTTTGGCCAGCTATCTTCCACAACGTTCACAAACTCTCAGGGGAGAAATCTAGTGCAAAGACAAGAATCGCAAAAAGCAGTAACTTCTACTACTAGAGTTTTATTGGAAAGTAAGGAATTAAACCATCTGGAGCTGCCCCAGAGTCCAAACATTTGGCCATCATTATTACATAAATGCTTAAATAAAATCTTTAGCACATTTCCATTGTGAAAGGTGAAGTGTAATGCAGTGAGTGAGTACCCTCCTTACCTCTCCCGGCTAGCAAGGAGAAACTATTCCTCTGAAAAAGTACTAACAGCAAAAAAGACATTACTCAGATAGGGGAAAACCCCGTATTTGCTATGCAGACAA
>WEKX01018756.1:180961-216249 GCA_013390025.1 Pitta sordida
AAAAACAATGAAATCATAATTTATAGCTTATTTACACAAGACCTGATTCAGATTCAGCATTCAGAGTTTACTTTACAAGGATCAGGTCAATACTGAATAATTAGCAATTACATGTCTCTAAGTCATATAAGTATGCTACCCTTACTGCTACTGCAGACAAATTCATCACAATCATTAACTGAGTTACCCTCAGAACATCTTTCTGAGGAACAGACCTATTATTAATTTAATAATCTGTATGATTTTATTATTCAGGAACCAAGGCAGAGACATTGAAAAATTTATAAAAGATTTCTAGAGAATCAGACAGAGCCCAGATGTCCTGAGTGTCTGCCCATTGCCTAATCTACTTACCTACCATAAAATCTACATCATTGTACATTTCAAACCTTACTGAAAATACTGTAATTACCTGTAGATTTGCCAATTTGAAACAGGTAATAAAACCAACACTGACATGATCACATCTCAGCACTGTATCAAGTGATATTGCACATAAATAACTAGAAATAGCTTCCAAAAATCTCCCAAACTGGTCTGTCAAGGTACAGCGAGAAGTGGTTGTGCAGCTACCTCCAATCCTTTCTCCATCCACTTAGAAATCACCACCAAGATGTTCGAGAAATGACTGGATGTGATACTCACTGCCGTGGTCTAGTTGACGAGGTGGTGATTGGTCAAAGATTGGACTCAATGATCTTGGAGGCCTTTTCCCAACTAAATGATTCTACAATTCTACATATCGCATGTTTCATTTGAGCTACAAAATAACACACATATTTAAAGCACAAGGTAGAAGTGTGAAAAGAGCTCAGTGCCAACATCTTTGAAACACAGTGAGATTATGCCCGTAACTCCTACCCAATCACGAGACCAAAGACTGGTACAAAAGTGTTGATGTTGAATATACTCCAATGTACCAGTAAGGACCCTAACACACAGGATTGTCTGGCTGCTCTGGATGTGTTTTAATGCAGTACAGAAAAAGGGAACTTCTTTCACTAATAAAATGAAAAAAGCACGTCCTAAACCAGAAAACAGTTACAAAAAGAAGATATTTTACATACATAATATGCTTAGCAAAAATTTAGATGAAAAGATAGATTTTCAAATTTGTTTGGAAATCCTTGATTCTGTTGGTTTAAATCAAATTCTTAATGTTACTGTAACTTAACGGCTTGTGCACTAAACATGTAGTTTTCCCAAAGCTTCTTGTTATATAGAATCACAAAAATTGTGAGGAACACAGAATTTTTTTAAGACCAAATATCTTTATCTCCTCTGTTGATCTGAATAATGTTGCATGATGAAGGGCGACAAACAGCTCTAATGATCTGTTACATTGAGACTTTTCCACCANTAAAACTGATACAGAAAACCAGAATTATATATTATTATATTATATAAACCAGTATTATTATTATACACTTACACCAGTGCATAATATGTAAAGAAAATGAACATTCTTGAATTTAAAAACAATGAAATCATAACTTATAGCTTATTTACACAAGACCTGATTCAGATTCAGCATTCAGAGTTTACTTTACAAGGATCAGGTCAATACTGAATAATTAGCAATTACATGTCTCTAAGTCATATAAGTATGCTACCCTTACTGCTACTGCAGACAAATTCATCACAATCATTAACTGAGTTACCCTCAGAACATCTTTCTGAGGAACAGACCTATTATTAATTTAATAATCTGTATGATTTTATTATTCAGGAACCAAGGCAGAGACATTGAAAAATTTATAAAAGATTTCTAGAGAATCAGACAGAGCCCAGATGTCCTGAGTGTCTGCCCATTGCCTAATCTACTTACCTACCATAAAATCTACATCATTGTACATTTCAAACCTTACTGAAAATACTGTAATTACCTGTAGATTTGCCAATTTGAAACAGGTAATAAAACCAACACTGACATGATCACATCTCAGCACTGTATCAAGTGATATTGCACATAAATAACTAGAAATAGCTTCCAAAAATCTCCCAAACTGGTCTGTCAAGGTACAGCGAGAAGTGGTTGTGCAGCTACCTCCAATCCTTTCTCCATCCACTTAGAAATCACCACCAAGATGTTCGAGAAATGACTGGATGTGATGCTCACTGCCGTGGTCTAGTTGACGAGGTGGTGATTGGTCAAAGATTGGACTCAATGATCTTGGAGGCCTTTTCCCAACTAAATGATNAACGGCTTGACTAATAAACATGTAGTTTTCCCAAAGCTTGTTATATAGAATCATAAAAATTGTGAGGAACACAGAATTTTTTTAAGACCAAATATCTTTATCTCCTCTGTTGATCTGAATAATGTTGCACGATGAAGGGCGACAAACAGCTCTAATGATCTGTTACATTGAGACTTTTCCACCATATCAGTGATCCCACCAGAATCACTGCATGGTGATTCTGGCTGACAAGGCATTGCACCAGAGCCTGCCAAGGGAACTTGCTTCTGCCCCTTGTCCAAAGCCCACGGGACGTGCAGCCTGGCAAGGGGAGAGGCATAGCAACGAGCCCATCAGTGGGGAGCACTCTGGGTCAGCAAGTGCGCCCCACTGATGGGCTGCTCCCCACTGAAAGCCAAAGTCTCAGCACTGGGCTCCTGCAGCAGGGCGAGACATGCTGGGAGGGTCAGGACAGGACAATACTTCTTTACAACAGTCACCTGGAAGCCCATTGCAGGTTCTTCATCTTTAGGTTCCAATCCAACTGGAAGTGATGTTGAAGGAAAGGGGAGAGAGTAAGGAGACAAAATTCCTCTCGAGATGGGCAGCAAGAACATTGGGGAGCTAATTGTCCCAGGGCTAAGAGCATAATTTCCTTCATCTCCCATGGTTTCAAACAAGCACATGGGTCTGGAATTGTCTCACTGGGGAGAGCAATCTCTCTCCCATCTTCACTCCTGTACTCAGTCAGGGCACCAGAAACAGGCCTCTTCCACTTCCCAGGCTGGGCATTCCTTCCTGTGTACCAGAGCCAGGGCTCCGAAGGCAGGAAATCTCCAGTTCCTATTGAAACTTTACAGCTCTTACATTAGATGCTGCCTTTCTCAAAATCACATTTGAAGTGTCCTATGCTGGAATATGTTATCTGAAAAGATGGAAATTTTCATGCAGTAGCAGCATCATTACAGACTGACTTCGTAGCCAATTAAGCAAGTAGATGTAATTACTCAGCAGACCCTTCCACTCTTATCTTTTTTCCACGTTCCTCGCTTTTCTTTGCTGGCCACATTATTCTCTGTATGTATAGTAAGCAATCCTCTCCGAAAAACAGACAATCCAAAATTTCCTGATTCCATAAACAGTTCCAAGACAAAAACAAATTACAGACACAGCTCGCAGACAGCTTTAGTAAGCAAAACTCAATTATAAACCTTTAAAACACAGCTCTAACACATGGAAATGTAAGATCTGCAAACAGTTGATTGGTAATTCTCCTATAAAAGGAATGCAAAATATTCCACACAGTACTGTGAACTTGATAAAACTGATATGAAATTTCCCTGAGTAGTTGATATTGGCACATGAAAATAAAGCAAAGCTCAGCAGGACACATGAAATTCATGCATTTCCAATGTAATTCCAAACAGTATATCATAAATCAGCATGGGCATGTAATTCTTGGTTCTCCTATCTGACATAAGCAAAGTAGAAATCATGTGTAGTTGCAGGTGTTTTGCAAGCAAACATGATGACCAGCTGATTGTTAACAGACATTATTTTCCACAGGAAAATGAGCTGAAGGAAGATCTCAAAGCTGAGTAATGAAAAAACCCAGGTGGCAGTAGTTACAACCATCCTCGGTCTGGAGCAGTCAGAAGTCATTGTTTGTGTTAGGATGGCACTGGAAACAGGCTGCTCCTAGGGGAAGTACGAGCAGATTCCAGCAGGCTCAAGAAGCATCTTTGGGGATGACAACCCCTTCCAGCTGGGCCAGTTGCTGGGCTGCTCAGCATGGGAAAACTCATTTGGTTCAGATGCTTTAAGAAATATGTATCTCACCCTGAAAGCTACAGAACACCTGCAATTTATGTTCTCTGACACATCTGCAGTTTCCAGCTCCACAATGCCAAATTCTAAAGTTATATGACTCATAACATTGTGAGTCATATAATTGTTGGAAGGAACCTCAAAGACCATCTAATTCCAAGCCCCCTGCCACAGGCAGGGAGAGCTTCCCCTAGAACAGGTTACTCATAGCCCCAGACAACCTGGCCTTGAACACTTCTAGGGATGGGGCAACCACAGCTTCTCTGGGCAACCTGTTCCAGTGCCTCACCACCTTCACAATACAGAACTTCTTCCTAATATCTCATCTAAACCTTCTCTTTTTTTTTTTTGAAGCTGTTACTCTTTGTCCTATCACTCATTTTCAAGGGTTTTTTTGTTTCTTATACAAAACTCCAGTGTGTAAAGTACCTTTAGGTGTTAAAGATGCAGGTCCCTTTTACTTTTGAAGATATGTTTATATGCATTGTGAGCACACAGCCCTTGCACTTGGCTGATTAAACACATAACACGGAAAAAAGAGGCAGAAAAAAATCTGGTATTTGTAAAATCATCTAAACATTGCAATAAAGTACAACCATTCGATTTACAAAATAATTATTGCATCTTCAACAGATAAGCTCTTCAAAACAGAAAAATAAAAACAAAAGTATAAAACATAAACAGTGATCCTTGACATTGCCGATCTGGATGAAACACCTTGATTGTGCTTTTTCCCCTTTCTATTCTCCTGCCCCTCTGAAAACCTCCAGTGTAAATTGTACCCTGCAGGTTCACCCTCCTTAAATGCAGCCTGTTTTTAAGAGACAGAAGCTACAAGTAGTAGCTACAAATACTTGTAGCTACAAGACAGGGCGGGGGGTATGAGGGGAAGTTACAAAGGCTATAGACACACAGAGGCTAGGGTGCTCCTGGATTTGATGAGGAACAGCTTCTCAGCAGTGACAAACACATAACACTGTTTTCAGGCAAAACATGAATAAACGTGTATAAACTTTTGATTCAGAGCAACACCACGCTAGTTCTGTGATCCATCGGATCTTAGAAGAGAAACATGGTGTGATGGTGTCATGTCTTGCTAAAAAGGCTTCCAAACAGGAACTGGACAGCTGCAACTAGTTGTTGATTGAGTGTATGGGACACTTCTCACTGCGCAGAACTCATGGCCAGGCAAAGCATCAGGGAGCACTTGCTCTCAAGACAGATAAAACGAAGCCGAGAAAGACTAGTCAGAAAACAATGATTCTGCTTAAAGAAAAGTTAAAAAAAAAATTGAAATGTTGGCATTTGGTTTCATTTTCTGCTTTTAAAAAATAAAATGAAGGAGAAAGAAGAAAATCTTTCAAACAGTTTGAAGGGGCAGTATTGTATAGACCTGCTCAACAGGGCAGTCTCAGAGTCAGAATAGGAGCCCACCGAGATCATCTGCTTGCAAGTGTGTCTTCAGGGACAGCTTCATGGTGCCCCACACAACATTCCCAGAGGACAGGCTCAGAATTGCTATCAAGACAGCTATCCTCTACTCAAGCATCTGTTTGGGGATGTGGTTGGGCCCAGCATTCTGATATCCCATCCTTCTGATGACACTGGGAGGCACACACACATACATAAGAAAAAAATAAGAATTCTACAGTGCAGAATGAACAAGCACACTTCAAACTATGAGGACACCCAGCATGCCTGTACAGCCTGATTACTGGTGAATTCAGGACTGCAAAGAGCTTGTGATGGTCCTGAGAGGGGAATGATGCCAGTGCTATTCCACCAAGTACAGCTTGGACCTTTTCTTTACAGGAGTATAGACTGTTAAGTGTGGTGTCTGAGTCAAAGTCTAGCTCATCTCACCTATTCCCTGGTCACACTGGCTACACAGAACATTACACATTTTCTACACCAAACTGCTGTGTAGTATCACCTACACTGTAAACCAGCTGCCCTCATTTATCAGCTGGAGACATCAGATTTTCAGGGTTTCCTTTGTCCTCAGACCTGCTAATCACAGAATCACAGAATCACAGAACATTATGAGTTGGAAGGGACCCACAAGGATCATCTAGTCCAACTCACCATCTAACACCCGTACAGAGACCGAGAGCACATCGCAGAGCATAACACCAACCTAGATCCCTAATCATTGCACTCGTAAAAAGTCCTGGTGAATTAATAATGCAAACAGGGCAACAGCATGCTCATGATCAACTTCAGGACCAAAGTCTATCACAGGTTCACAGGTTATTCTGAGTTGGAAGGGACCCACAGGATTATCTAGTCCTAACTGCATAATGAATGGTGCAGAAAACAAGACTAAGTGGTTATCAAAAGGAGATATGAGTGTTTTCAACAGTTCAGCTGTTCAGAATGTGCTGCTGAGCACATTCTAGAGCTTGTGCCAGCTCTGTTTAAAAGATCTAGAAGTACTCTGGTATGCAGAAGGGGATTCAAAAAGAATTGTGGAGCCTTAGCAAGACGTCATCCTTAATATTATGCAATAGCTTTCTCCTGAAAATGAAGAGTGGATCCAGCAAGATCTAAATCGTGTCGCTTGTAGGAGGCAAAATCCTACCCTGACCTCTCATCGATTGCTGTTTTAACTCCTACACCTGCCCCAGGCACTGAAAGAGGAGAACATTGAGATCTCTTAATTTTCCAGCAGCATGGGCAAGACATTCCTTTGTCCCAGCCACTCCAAGGGGAATGGGAGCAAGCAGTGACCAATCCAAAATGAGAAACTGATGCCAAAGAGGAGGTGAAAGCCCAAAGAGGCACCAAAAGCTCTCCACAGAGGGGCAAAGGCACAGAGCCACAAAGCATGACTGTCATGACCATTACGGAGCCCTGCCTGGGATCACCAGGAGTCCTCATAACATCAAGCTCTCTTCTCCACTATTCCTCAGAAATCTGGTGGTATGCCATCAGACAACTCTAAACCCCAGATCTAACTTTTTGCAAGTTGAGCTAAATCTAGGTATTCTGACAATAACCTTGTGAAGGAAAGATAATGCAGGTATCACCCAAAAATGTCAAGTGGAAAGATTTAGGAAAATTCATTTCCATATGCGAGAACACTAAAGAACATTAAACCAAACAGTTACAAACACCAATCCTTGAGGAAAAGACACACCTCTGTTCTCCTCCAGGCTTTCCTGGATCCCCCTGCTCTATGGGGGCCTTCAAACACATCTGCAAGGAGTTCATCTTCTTCCCATAGCATGGAGAGCCTCTCTGGAATACAGTGGCAGAAAAACATTTAACTATCTCTGGGAAAGGTGCCACAGCAAAGTAAGCCCTAAAACTCCTTGAAATAATCTTGCAGAAAGGGTCTTCTACATTTACAAACCCCACCTAGTTTCAGTCAAAAGATTGCAACACCAGGGCTCTGAAAGAAGCCACCATCCACTGAAGTCCCCCAGCACTGTGAAAAGTTAAAGGTTCGCACTGGGTTCTTAACTAATATTTTGTACGTGTGACTCAGAAAATCAAACTTTGCTATGGTAACATTTTTTAAGGACTTCTCATATTTCCAAAATAAATTAGGAGGATTTTAAAACAAAAAAAGAGTAGGTGGGGGGAAGAAAAAACACGCCAAAAGAAACCCCACACACATTATTTATACGTAATTTGCCACTTGTCAAGCAGCGGCTTTAAGAGGCCAGAAAAATTAATGTCTCATACAATGTGATTGTTGTACCTACACGTCAAATCAGCACTGCAAACCAACATAAACATCTCATGAAAAGAAATTAATGTATATTATTTTTGTTTTCTACAGATTACCAGTTTCAATATAATTCTGAAATGCATTTTATTTTAGTAGACAACACTCCATCACACTCATCTGTGGAGACCTTTGCATGCTTGTGCTTCTTTGTTACTAACAAAGCTTCTGCTTTATGAGGGGTCATGGAATACAAAATAAATACCGTACCGACAAAAATGTTTTACTTGAGCAATCAATAGAAATCCTCATTGAACAGGAAAGAGGGTTTCTGTGCTTTGTGTGCCTTTACTTGGATGTAGTACTGCTTGCATAGACTTTTAAATTACATTGCAGTATTCTTCACTCTGCTATAGATTGATCTGAGACTTTTGGCAAGTCATTTCACCACTGTGTGGTTCTGTCTCTTCCTACCTATCTGCTGTGTCTAATTAGCCTTTATAAACCCTTGGGGCAGCAACTCTTTTTCACTGCCAGCTTGTAGTACCTGTCACCACGGGATCTGATTTCAGTTATCTTGATAGACTAATAATAACATCCATGTTGTAAGAGATTAATTTTTTTAAAGAACAAAAGGAAAAAAACCAAGCACCTACATTGATGGAATACAGTATCAGTTCTATGTGTAGACCATACATCTTTAGAAAGACCCTGTCCTCCTGAAGAGCTCGACGGGTTTTAAATAACAACAACCACCAAAGAAAAAAACAAACCAAAACAAAAAATCAGAACCATAAAAAGATAGCACACAAGATGAAAATATAATCATTATGATTGTGAAACTCAGCAATTTCCCAAAAGATTTAAAAACTTTATCTCACAGCTTAGGTCATGAGGCCAAAAACAGAAGGAAATTTTAGTCAGTCAGAGCTTCCCTCCTCACACTGAAATTCACAGATGTAGCTGAGGACATCAAGGATAACTCCCTGTTGGGGGTGTCTGAATAAGCTCTTTTTGTAAATGACTTTTAGAATCTGGAATCTATTCATACAATCTAATAACAAGAGTAATATTAGTGGCTAAAGGGATATAAGTGAAGACTTCTGTTTTAATCCCAGCTGCAAATCTCTTTCCCAGGAGCACCCTCAGAATCACAGAGAATCACAGAATATTATGAGTTGNTTCAGAGGGAAAAATTCTACAGTTCACTGCAGCCAGTTACTACAGCAATTGGTGAGAAAGGTGCTTAATACTTACTAGAAATCTACTTAATATTGACCCAAAAGAACCCTACTGCATCCCAACTGGATTTACTACTTTTCTAGAAGCAACTGGTAATGACTTAGTCATATGGAGAAGGTGCTTTCTCAGGTATGAAAAAACTCAAGCGAACCCAAAACCATTTTCAACTTTTACACTCAGAAACATTAATATTATTACCCTAAAAGCACATGCACAGACATGAATCCTTATAAAGACAAAGTAGCTGTTACACTTGTGGAAGTCAGATTAACTGTACACAAACCCCTACACTATTTCACACACATTAAAAGGAGGCAATTTTAAATTTTATGGGTTCATCTGTTCTGAAGAGTCTTTCAGTACATAAGTATCAGAAGCATAATATAAAAACTCAACATAAATATGAATCCAGAAGACCTTTAGTATTTCAACTACTGACTTTTAACTAAGCAAGCCAAAACCTTTATTTTTCCAACAAAACCTCCAGTACTGTGATGCATTCTTTTCCTTAAATCTTTTATGTTGTTTTTACTGGAAATAGAATGAGTGTTGGAAAAGCTCTTTTTACTGGCTTATCAGAAATTCCAGTAATTCTTCCAGAAGTTTACAGGGCAGAGATGTTCTTCCACATGTAACCAAGTAGATAAATTGAAAAACTAAATTATTTGGGAAATCTATTCTCCGTAGACACTATAACTAAGGATTTTTTTAATTGGCTTGACTAGCAGTAGCTGTAATAGAAAGACCATGAGGCAACAGACCAGTGCTACCAATAATAGAAGCTCCACATTATTAATAACTGTGGTCTCTTAAATCTAAAAATATTGCTGAACTTTTATTCATTTTACAGCTTCTATCACCCAGACTGAAATATGAGCAACAGATATCAATTTGAGCAACAGATACTATACTAAAATGATACAGAATATTTCCAATAACCACTACCAAGAGATTCATTATGTTTCAGTCTGAGTTTAATGTGAATACTTCTTTATACTCTCATAGGAACTAGGAACTACCAACTTGAAATTGTCATGCTAGTTGCTACAACAAATAGGTAGTTTCTCTGAAGTTTTCAGACTTCATGCACGAGACAAAAGGCAGATATAACAAACACACATGAAAGAAAATTAGCAAAAACAACTACAACAACTACTATAATAAAACAACTACTATATAAAATTAGCAAAAACAACTACTATATAATAAAATATAAAGACTATATATACAACATTTATAATGGCTATAGTATCATAAAGAGGGGTCACAAGGGCACCAAGGGCAGAGTAGGCATCTCAGCAGACCTCAGCTTCAAGGAGAGTTTTGCAAATGAGTAGTATAGTGGCTGTGAGAGAATCTGGGGGGTAATTACATATTACCTAACCAAAGCACTCAATAGTTTCAACTGAGGAAGTGTTCAGCTACTCCCTCAGTCTGATACAAGAGTCCAGCAGCTGCTGCCTCTCCCACTCCACGAGGGTTACGCTTCCATGATGGGAGCACCTATGTGCTCTATTAGCTTATTAAGCCTGCAAGAGAACCCTACAATACTTTAAAATATAAAATGCTTTTCCTATTTAAAAAACCACAAGGACAGAGAATTAAAATAAAATGGGATTAAACCTTGTTTACACTAACATACCATTTTTGAACTGTGCAAGAGGCTTATGTGACATTTATTAATGCAGACTTAGCACAAAGATTTAATAAGGAAATAAGAGACAAGAACACAGGCATTTCATTTCACAGTAGTTAAAGAACCAGCTGTGTGAGTGTAACATTATAGACACTATTCAGTATAACCCATATAGGGTGCAAATAGGACCACTTCAGTCTAAGTTTAAGCAAAAAGACAGGTGTGTGTTATAAGAACTTACATGTGAAACAGATGTCCTGGAATGAGCCTATGCCCTAATTTTCTTTCCTTTCAGCTTCTGTAGGACAAGTGAGGTATTGCTTTATGAAATGACTACATTTTATTAAAAATATGCACATTGAATCATGATTGGCATTAAGGAAACCAAGCTGAAATATTTTTTGTTTATTTTATATTACAAAGAGCACCTTAAAATGTGCAATTTAACAAATCATATTGCACGTTTCATTTTGACAAATGCATGAACAATGTGAGATATGAAGACACTAAGATTAAATAGATAAATAATAAAAGATGGCTTGTACCTGTTTGCAGGAAGGATTTCCACTCTGGAATAGTAATGTTACATTAACACAGCTATACAATTTACTTGCTAATATACATTGTAGAAAATTTTATCCATTATACTCCTGCTACTATTTTTCAGTTGTTCTGCTACGCATCAACACTACTTATAATGATGGAATCTTTCTAGAGTTTTTTTCCCTTTTCCTCCTGCATACTGCAGACACATTATTTTTTCTGAGTTTTTAAAAACAAACAAACTCACTACGACTCTGCAGAGTCTATGATCACAATTTTGTCCTCAGTGTCTGACCTAACAGAATTCCAAAGGAAAATCCTGGCCCTTAGTGTGGTAATCTGGGAACTCCGTGAACAATTTAATAATGCTGGATAATTCAGTGAAATGACTGCCATCACTGGCTATAGTCAAGGCTGTGTCACGTATCTCCCAGACCACAGACAATGGGAGATTTTTATTACAAGGATTTCTCCCACCAGAACAGGCATGATCTGGAATCATGGAATGCCAAAATTCTGTGTCAAAACAAGTTTCTGCATGCTTTCTGAAGTAAACCTGAGCATAGAGGGTAGAAATATCTTACTGGCAGAATAAACTAGATGGTGTTAACGCCAGACCTGAAAGACACACTACTTTAAGGGTTCAAAGAGAACTCCAGGGACATAGGAAGATGCTTCAGTAGCACAAAAGTTGTGGAGCAGGCAAAAAAGAAGGACGTTGGTGGCAGATGGGGTTCCATAGTTTGTAAAGAATAAAAGGTGTATGGGGAAACTCCATGAAGTACACAGATCTGAACAAAGGATGGATCAAGAGAGTAAAAAAAATGTTATATAGAAATGTAATGTATACTTAATCTGTAGATTTTCTGTGGTAGCAGACATAACCATTTTGTCTTGCCTGAAAACCATAAAACACATGCACATTTGGATTTTAGTTCCATTTTCACCTAGTCTTGAACTCCTGAACTGTTAACCTTGCTTCCCAAGGTGAGAGGTCTGAAAAGAAAGGCACAGTAATGACTCAGTGTTTATGGTCCTGCACTGCTTCTGAAGGTCCCTGGCACCACAACTGGTTGGTAGCAGAGAATAAGGATGCAGAAAGTGAGAGTGGGAGGTGAAGGTACTCCCTCAGCAGCAAGGGACCCAGGATGCAGTTCTAGATGGATGGTAACTAAACACTACCAGGCAAAACTCAATTTTTGTAGGAATGTCACACACACAAAAGTCATCCTACACAAATACATTTCTTCCCCACTTCTCAGACAGCACCATTCTTTCAGCAAGTTCTTAAAGAAAGCTGTTTCACAAGTTTTGTGAGACCTTGGGAAAGATGCATGAAGAATAACTTGTGGTTTCAGCTGAAAAAGTGGGAATGCTATTTTTCCTTTGGAATTAGTTAATTGTGGGTATTTTAGAGGGACAGCTTTAGACCAGCATCTCCTGAACAAACTGGCTGGTCATGGCTTGGACAGGTGAACTGTTCAGTGGCTAAAAAAATTGGTGGTGTGGTCAGGCCCAGAGAGTAGTGGTGAATGGAGGTACATCCAGCTGGCAGCAAGTCACCAGTGGGGTTCCCCAGGGCTCAGTTCTGGGGCCAGACCTGTTGAATATCTTTATCAAGGCCCTGGACAAGAGGATTGTGGACACTCCCAGTCAGTTTGGAGACAATACTGAGCTGGGCAGGAGCGTTCATCTCCTGGAGGTCAGGAAGGCCCAACAGAAGGATCAATGGGCCAAGGGCTGCTGTGTGATATTCAACAAGGCCAAGTCCTGCACTTCGGTCACAACAACCCCATGTAGCAACTACAGGCGGGGGGCAAAGCGGCTGGAATAGTACCCAGAGGAAAAAGCCCTGAGGCTGCTGCTCAACAGCTGGCTGAACATGAGCCAGCATGTGTCCAGGTAGCTAAGATGGCCAATGGAATCCTGTCCTGTATCAGCAATGGTGTAGCCATCAGGACGAAGGCAGTGTTCAGCCCACTATGCTTGGCATTGGTGAGGCTGCAACACAAACCTCGTGTTCAGATTTGGGCCCCTCACTACAGGAAAGACACTGACGTGCTGAAGCATGTCCAGGTTAGGGCAACAGAATTGGTGAAGGGTGTAGAGGGCAAGTCTTATGACGAGTAGCTGAGGAAACTGAGGTTGTTTAGACTGGAGTAAAGGAGGCTGAGGGCAAACCTCATTGCTCTCAACAACTACCTGTAAGTAGGTTGCACCAAAATGGGAGTCAATCTCTTGTCCCAAGTAACAAGCAATAGGAAAGGAGTAAATGGCCTCAAGTTGCACCAGGGAAGGTTGAAATTGCATAGTATGAAAAATTTCTTCTCTGAAAGCACTGTAAAGCATTGGAACAAGCTGCCCAGGGAAGTGCTTGAGTCACCAATCCTGGGGATGTGGCACTTAGGGATATAGTTTACTGGTGGACTTGGAAGTGCTGGGTTAATGGTTGGAGTCAATGATCTTAAAGGTCTTTTCAAATCTAAAAGATTTTATGACTTCAACATATTTTGAGGAACTAAGACAGACTAGGAAACACACGTTCCCTGAATATCTCCTGGGCTGTACAGCTCCCTTGAATACGACAGAATATGTGATTTCTAAAACCAGTAATGTCGTACTTTAATAAATACCTAATTTTTTTTCCTAGGACTTTCAAACAATTTCACTTTCTCTGTTTCATTCCTTGTCTAACTTTCCTCTGTCTTGACTTCATGCATTGTGGAAATAATCAAAGACATCTAGGAGAAACAACTGCATCAGATAAGCAGAGTGAAACACCATCATTCATATATTATTAATCATAACATATATATATGAGTGAGAAGACACCTGGTAGTGCTGTGTTGACAGTAACATACCTTTTGATTAAGCTGTCTGGATTCTAGCAATCTGCAAGTGCAAACAGTTTGGAAATACGTAATGCACTTGTGGTTCATTTACACACTGTAAGATGAGTAGATACGTGGCAGAAACATACAAACAGAGCCTTCCTTCAGCTCAGCTTCTAGTGAAGATTCCAAATTATGAATGGAAGGCTTGAATAAATGAGACTTTTTAGGCCAACATTAAAAGAACAGTTAAACCATGTGTACAGTTTTAGAGATCATCAATTACCCATGATGATTTTTGTCCGGTTTAGGAACATGAAACATTTTTTTTGTTAAAGCCCTTTAGTATCTTCCTTTTCTCTTGCTTCTGTCTGCTATTCCACTTTCCATTGCGAAGTTTCAGCCTACAGTTACAAAGTTATACAAATGGCCAGGAAACTATGACACCTTCTTACTGGATAGGTTTCTGTGAGGATAAAAACCTCCTGATTTGTAACAAATTAGGAGTGCTCAAGAGATCCTGTTGGGATCACAGGCCCTGTGATTTTAGAAAATTCAGTTAAGGCCAGCACTGCAATGACATTCAGCAAGAAAACCCAATGACAGGCCCTTTGTTACTGAAATCACTATCTTCCCACTTGGGTAGGCACCTAGTCAATCTTATTCTAAAGTTTATGATAATTTTATTTCCTACTGCAGAATCCTGTGCCATTCTGCACATTGCTTGGTCACCAAAGCAAACAGGTTCATTGTAATTATCATATATATCTCTATATATCTCTATATATATCTATATATACACACAACAAAACCTGAATGAAAAACATTCCAGAGTGATAGTGTAGCATTACTTCCCAAATTCTTACACACTCTCAACCTACAGATGAAATTTCCTACCACCAAGCCGCCCCTCCCAAATTATGCAGATTTATATGTGTTCTCACATATTTATAAACACCTATGTATGCAAGAAAAAATACTCCAGAATGTTAGTACAGTCAGGCAATAGCATTATGTTCTTAGACCTTTGCCTTGATGCTCCACAAAAAAAAGCTGTGTTTTTTTTAATTAGTTTATACCACCATGAGGAAGAGAAGAACATGAAACATCTGCTTCTGTAACTACTGCAGCACTTTCCATCACCCTTTCTAAATCATAGTTGTGAATACTTCCTCCCAAAAAAACCCTCAGAAGGAGCACTTTTTCCATGTATACACTACTTTCTGTATATAAAATATGTAGATGAATAATTTATCAGTTCTTTCATGTCATAAAAAGAGCTCCTCATCTATAAGGAACAACAAGAAGACCAAGAACACTGAAAGAAAAAGCTCAGAAGTCATATCTTTCATGAAATGCTGAATTAACGCAGATGAGGTTATAGGATGCATAAAACACATCACACAATTTTACCCCCTCACACCAGTACTGTTGTTTGATGTCAACAATATCAACAGATGGACAAGTGTAAGTGTCAACTGAACTTTACGATATGTGACTCACCAGAACTAAGCAGAGCACTCTCAATTATTTAATTTCTTCAAGGAAATGATGCACTGACCAAATCATGGCTCCATCCTTTAATGGCACATTTGTAATTCTCAGAGAATGAAAAAGACTGATGAACATAATTCTACAGCCAGCGAACACAGAGTTCCTGACATGAAACATCACAAGCTCCCTGGAGGAGCTGAAGAATAAATCACAAGCTACATGAGTCAGAAGCCAGCTTCAATGGTCTTTAAATTAAGATGGACAAGCAGAAGAATGACATAAAGTAATGGCAAAAAAACTCCTCTAAATTTAATTTCAAGAGGTAGTAAAATCCTAAGTAGCACAAATTAGGAAATAGGAGTAGGTCTGAAATACAGTCTAGTTTCAAATAATATGTATGCATTATATAGCAGATGTACAACCATGCAGGATTGCAGACTTCTTTGGGTTTGGTTTTTGCAAGACCCTTGTGATTGTTTTTATTCTGGAAAATCATGCATCTTTGTATTGCACAACACTGTTCTTCTCATGAAGATAATTTTATCCAACTTTTGCATCTTGCAAGATAGTATATATTGATACCCAGGAATAAAAACCACCAGAAGACAATCTGTATGTACAGGATGTGTTAATGAGCACAGAAGAGTATTATTTATGACCTTAAATAACCAAAGAAATGTTTTAAAGTATAACTACACACAGGAATTTGTGTATGAAAAAGTCTGTAGCAAAATACAAACATTTTAGCTAGCTGATACGGTATTTACATGTGCAGGCAAAAACTTTGGAAAACCACAGCATTCCTGTACTTCCCTGTCAAATGGCTTGTCACAGACTTCTAAAGAAAAAAAAAATTAAATCCAGGTTTTAATTGCAAAGTTTATGGATGAACCCATTAAGAAGAAAAACACTACAAGGCTACTAGTCCATTAGCCACAAATCACTGAGTGCAAGGACACTACCACTCCTTCCTTTTAGTCTTCACTGAGAAACTACTGTCATGGCTACCAGGAATAGGATGTGGAGGATGCAGGCCTGCAGTCTGCCCAAACTTAGCTGCTCTTGTGTTCATCTTAATGAGGGTCCAAATCTTCTCCTGACTGGGAAAGCACTTGAAAATATGTCGAAGTCAGCAAAACATTTTAGTATATTCATACCATTAAGCAAATGACTTGACTGAGAAAATTAAACTGGCTTTAAGTTCCTCCTTACATTATGTGTACTAAACTCCTTTTTGCATAAGCAGCTATAGCGTTGAAGCTTAAAACTTGATGATTTAGAGTCAAATCAGACTCTAAGTGTCCATATAAAGCATCAATGTGATTCATATTTCATACAATCATATCACTAAATACATACTTCCAAAAGTAAATTAAATTGCTCAGTTGTTCAGATTACCAGGTTACTGAGTACATCCAAACCATTTTCCTTGAGAAAGAGATGTGTCAGATGCTGCCAGGAGAAAATCTGTTGAGTTCTGAAATCCATCTTTTCAGACAGCTCATTTGGATTCTGCTGAGGGCATCTGTGGAAGTCTATAACTCTATGCGAAGAACAGAGATCTTGGTTTATGCAGGACAACCAAGTGGGCTGTTCCTGCAGCCCTTCAAGGAGTGAGCCTGCACATCATGGACCCGTGTCACCCACTGATGAGAACTAATGAAGAAAGATACTGCGGATCTGAGACAGCAGTGATGAACAGAGGATGGAACTGGAGACAACACTGCTCCCCATATGACTCTTCCCCATGTGATTGCTTATCCAAATTAAGATGCCTGTCCTTAACACATTGCAACTTTTACAACTACGCATCTGTGGGAAGAGGACAGTACTCAATCCAAACTGTTCCACATGTAAAAACAAACACCTTTGAAATTCTGTAATACCTAAGGAACAGCAGTATAAGGCTCTCCTCTTCAGCCAAGAGAGCAGAAGGCCAGGATGCACATTTGCAGTATTCCCAACTGATCTAACTGCCATATAAAATTCTCCCATTGGAAGGGCAGATATTAAAAAAAGCATGGGGTTTTGCAGAAGAAATCCTGTCTTCTTTATTTGATGTCAAAGACAGCTTTGCCATTGACTTCAGCTGGACCAAGATTTCACCCCATGCGTTTCAAGAGAATCTCTGTGATTCTGCCAATAGTAGCACAATAAGTAGTTCACAAAAAACCAAACAGGAAATAGTCTCCAAGGAATACTTCTTTGGAACTCTTACAATTAAGATTAAATAATAATAATGGTTCTTACAGTTTTTTCTCCCTGTGCAAAGCCAGGCAATAAATTCCTGCATTAAAACCTTATTTATTAGGTGTCATACTTAGGAGGGTTCATGCTGGATTAAATCGTGAAACTGCAAATCAGTTTTTCATGAAGTTTACTCCTCCTGATGTGTGGGTTTTTAACTCAAAATGTTCAGCAAACATAAAACAGCAATACTCCATCAGACTTTTTCAAAGGAGTATTTCACCTGGTAATGTGATAAATGGTAAGGTATTTAACTATTTTGAAGAGAGAGTGTTTAAACAAACAAAACACAATGAAAAATCATGAAAGCACCTTTATTTTCTGTACTTCAAAACAGCTAATTCCTGTAAATTGAATTAGCCATTCCATCATTTCATCTACAAGTGAATTTTCACTGCTGAATTGTCAAAACTTTCAAATGAGAGAAACAGTCTCCTAAGGATCACATTATAAATAGTCCTGTCCTACCTCCACAGTTCTCTCTCTGACTTCATTCCTAGGCAGCACTGAAGAAGCACTGACTACAGTCACATGGTGCATTCAAGGTCATGCTATTCTAACTGACAGAGATATCATTGATAAATTATGCGGAAACAATGATAATGGAGTCATTAACCTTGTTCCAGCACACTAAAGGTGCTTTATAATTAAAAAGAGAACAAAAGTTACAAAAACATATAAAGATTTTATTGCCTAGCCTTTTCTCTCCTACACACTGCTGCAAAACACTGTTAGGGAATAGTAATGTTGCTGTAATGTTGGTTCCTGCTGTCTGTGCTTTGTCACCGAGGGGTGCAGGGACTACACTGAATTACACTTGAAGGAGGAGTCAGACAGTAAAATGCACAAACCATTGGCTTTTTCTTTTTTTAAACATAGAAAGTTGGATCCAGAAGGCCTCTCCCTTTGGCAAAGTAAAGGATGCTGGTGCACAGGAAAGATCATTCCAGCCAGGAAGTCTCTGTCAGTCCAAGAACCTGTGCTGATCTGCTATTTCCAAACACGCAGTCATTTGGCCAGTGCTTTGAGAACTGGCATCAACATTGCAACTCAAACTCCTCAGATATATATAGATACAGATATATAAAATTAGGTGGAATTCAGAATTTATCCTTTATGTCTCATTCAGAAACTTGCAGTAATTCCTGGACTAAAAGCCTGACTAATGTCCCTAATTCATGTATGACAGATAACTTTATTAAGGTTGTACACATTAATGAATCACTGCTGGTTGCTTTGACTTAAAGAGAAATATTAGAAAAACAATGAAGAGGTGTGACAGAGATTTTCACATAGTAACGCAAAGTAACCTTAAATTGGTCCTACTGTAAACCACCTATAGGATTTCTGAACAACCAAAAAAAGTAATCATTTAAATAACAGACAATTTACCCTCATCTTTCTGACACTTCCACTGCTGCTTCTTTTTTTAATCCTAGCACAGTAAAATCACTCACATTAAAATTACTAATAAAAAGAAACCACAGAGCAGGTTTTCTGGAGTTCAGGTGCCCAGAGATGACATTATACTGCCAAGACAGAAGCCATTATATTAATTTCTAATCTTCACTTATGACATGAATTATTGTGTATTCCTTCATTGCCTGCCTGTTATGATCTACAGCATATTGCACAACTTGCTCATAAGGATAAATAGAAAAATCCAAGATCATATCTGTATTTAGACATTTGACCTTATGCAGATAACTGAATATATCATAAAGTACATTCTGAAGGCCTGAGTAGGTTCTGTCATGGTTGGATAAACTAATAATTGGCACATTCTTCAAGCATTCAGAAGTATCCCAAATTATGCCTCAAACAATAAACCACCAATTGTCAAGTCACACCGAAAGTCAGAGGGACTCTACTCTGTGTCCTCTGAGCTCAGGCTGATGGCTGCAGTTGCAGAGCACAAGCGCCTCTGATGTATGGCATCTAAAAACTTCCCACCGCAATAATTCCCAAGTTTTCAATGGCTGGGCTCACTGCCCGGCTGGAATGCGTACTTCAGCGATACGCCTACAGCCGCTGCACCACCCATGGCCAAGGAGCACCTACAGACTCAGTTGCTAGAGCAGCTCCTGTGCTCCAGAAATGCTGCTGGGGTAGCAGAAACCTCCTCACATGCGTTCAGCTGCAGAGAGCTCAACTCATCATAGTTTAAAGAGAACAGAAACAAACACGTAAACAGCATCTGTGGCGGCCCTTCTCTATTGACTTTCCTCGAAATGCATTAACCTATTAGAGCACTTCAAAAATAAACAGACACGGGAGGGGAAGCAAGAGTATCCGTGTTCTCCCGAAAGTTTCTTTCTGCCTCTCCTCCCACTCCTCTGAGCTCCCCGTTCCTTGGGATTAGCGACGGTTTTCACCAGGGATCAAATGAATGACTTTTCCGCTAATGACACTTACGAGATGCTAAAGCCACCCTGAGTGCCACCAGGGACCCGACGCGCGGCGACAGCCCCTTGTTCCCACGCCAGGGCGACCGGAGCGAGGAGAAGCNTCTCCGGCATGGCGAAGCGCTGTCACTGACGCACATTTAATTCGCCCGGCTGCGGGTACCGCGCAGCGCCGCTCGCATCCTCCCCCCGCCGGCGGGGAGGGGGCGGCTCCGGCGGGGAGGGGGAAAGTCAAACTGCAGCAACAAAGTTGCTCCCCCCCAGCTCCCCCAGACCTGCCCCGGCCCCCAGGGGGTGGGCAGAGCGGGGGGCCGATGCCCGCCTTACCTTGTTTGACGCACTTGAGGCGGATGGGGTCCTTGCAGTGCTTGATCACGGCCAGCACATCCCTGATGGTGAGCCCGGCCACGGGGGTCTCGTTCACCTCCAGCAGCAGCTCCTCCGGCACCAACTTGCTGCCGCCCTCATAGGCCACCTTGCCGGGCTTCACCTCCCCCAGGTAGGGGAACTGCCCGTTCTCGGCGCCCCCCTTCAGCTCGAAGCCCAGCTGTCCCTCCGGGTTCCTCACGATCACAATCTCGTGGACTCTGCTCGTCCAGTGGCTTTTCTTCTTCAAGCCCTTGGACATTGCCGTGGGGATGCTCTGCCCGACTCCCTCCCTGCGGTCCGTGCTTCTTCCCTCCCTCCCTCTCTGCTCCCCTCCCCGGGGCAGCCGCGCTCCTCCGGGCAGGCTCAGGGCGGGCGGGAGCGGCCCCGCGGGGCTGCGAGCTGTGTCGGGGAGCGCCTCTGTGCCCGCTCCGCTCGGTTTAGCTGATATCCATGGCAGCCGCGGCGGCCGGACCCTGCCTGCGCGTGGATGTACTAGTTGTAGAGAAACTGGCAGCGGGGAGGAGGGAGGGAGGGGACGGCCGCGGAGCGGGGAGGAGGAGGAGGAGGAGGGGTGTCGGTGCCGGAGCGAGGCGGGCGCTGCCTCGCCGCTCCCGCCTCGCCTGACCCGGTAGTGAAGGCCGAGAGGGAGGCTGCCTGGCACGGCCGGCAGAAGGCGGAGAGCGGCCAGGGCGGGGAGGCGAGAGCGCCCGGCAGGCGAGAGGGTGAGCGGCGACCCCCGCCCGGCTGCCCCAGCCCGGCCCCAGCCGAGAGACGGCTCCGGGGGAGCGGTGGCACTGCCCCCCGGGCCGGCCGGGCACCGGCACCGCCTCGGTGATCCGTGGGGGCTGGGGGAACTGCCGAGGAGGATGCGCGATCCCGAAGCTCTGCTCGCGGCCAGGGAGGACCGGGGGCAGCCAGGCTTCGGGCTAAAGTTACAAAAGCAAGCGACAGCACTTAGCTTCAGGGATCTCGGTGTTACGAGCCTTCGCAGAGCGGTTTCGCTCTTCTCGGAGGTCTCACGCTCGGTTTATTCAATTGCACCGCGGGCATTACTGTTAACGCTGCTTGTTAACCTATGGCTCAGGTGGGCGCTGCACCTGAAGAGCGTGTAACAAAGAGAGGGATGACGTTTCTTTCCATAAAGTCTGCTGACCGTCACCTCCCAGGTGTTCAACACCCTCGTACAGGCTGGCTTCTGCTATTTGCCCTTAAACCCCAAATGACCTTAGCCACCAAAGAGGCACCCTCCAGCCTGCAGAGCTTCTCTTAGCCCGAGCACTCAGATACAGTGCTCAGCTCGCTCCTGTGGGCTCTCCCTTTAATTAGTTGTATCATATGCCTCACACGTGTGCGAGCAGTGGAGAGTAGCAACTGGCATGTGTTTCTGTGAAGCTTGCCTTGCCTAAAAAAGTAGTTTCCATCCAAAGTGGAGCTCGACAAAATACAGGCAGGGCAACCGCCTGACTTCAAGTGTAGTTTTTGTGCTTGCAGAATATAGGAGAGCAGGATACATGAAGGCAGGGGTCTACAGACAGGTACTGAATGGAGGTAGGCAGGAGAAATGTACCGTGTGTTACGGCATGTGATTTAAAGATGGTCAGATATTTTTAAAATTTCAATTAAAGTGAGTCTGCGAGGAAATTTTTCACAAATTGTATTGCTGTTTTCCCTCTAGGTTCCTATGGAAACAGGCCGTTATGTGATCATGCTTGGCTGTGTCTCCTTCGCTTCTCCAATAACTTTTGAAGCTGTTGGGCAGTTTCACCCAAATCTATCTCAAATACATAATTATGTCATTTCATGAAAATGGGCAGCTGAGTAGGGCTGCAAGATCCTATAAATGTCCCAAAGGCTATAACATGAACTTGCCTCTTACTAAAGAGTGATTCACGTGGTTGAGAGACCATATAAATGTCTTGGTAATGAGAAAAGTTTCAATTACAGCTCTTTATCAGACTCATTATAAGTCTGCAGGAAATCAGTGTTCTTCAGTTCATATTCTCCCAGAATTACTTGTATTCCAGAGGTAGAATAGGCACGTGCAGAGGGGAAGAGAAGAAGAAATTACTGACATCTGTATTCTGCAAGTCATTTCACCTGCTGTGCTGTGAAGGGCCGGTCAGAGGTACGGAGCTCTGTGTATGAGGGGCTTCACAAAAATAGGCTCAAAAAACCCCCCAAACCCAAGACCTCACAAATCTGGAAACAAAAGATGCATAAGCACAAAGAGCTAAAGATGGGAGGCAAGCTGGAAAGGTACTTTAACTGGAGGGTACTAAGATGGTTTTTGCTGGTGGGATTATGGTCTCCTTATCCAATGACGCTCATGAGTCTCCTGCTGCCACTAGGAGCAGAATGTCCGGTCTGAAGAAATATGGGCTAAGATACTAGAAAAGAGCAAGAAGGCCAGTAGATTAGTCTCTCTGTAGCCGTGACCTTGTATTTTGTCTTGTTTTTTAGGTCAGAAGTGAGGTAGGAAGCAAATTGCTAAAAAGAGGAATTACAAGACACAATATGTATCTTGTTATCCTTCGGTTTCATGAATTTTACCAAAGTCGCTTCTTTGCTGAGTCTTGTGCTCTTCTAAAGCTCACTCTACTAGAGGGGTCATGATTTCTTAGTTTAGAATTTATACTCATTCTGCTTGTGTAGTATCACAGTTGTTGATTTGTCTGATAATTAAAATAAATTTCTAAATCATGTTTACCACAATATATGTACAACACTAGGACATCTGCCAAAAATGCAGCTTTTAATATATATGTCAAGAAATATTGGAAATTTTCCTACATGGGAGAAGGTCATCCTGTGGGTGTTATTTTTCTGTTTCTTAGGGTTCTACAATAATTTATTGATCAGAATTTTTTAAGTGAACATTACCATTTTAGGACAAGTAAGTTTAGCAGTAGGTAATAGGTAGGTGCCTTGATAAATAAGTAGTGACACACGTAGAGCCTTTAAAATGGGTTTCACCCATGTTACGGACAAATCAAGCTCAATGAGGTCTTAATTTCTAACTGCGGTTGTATAAATCTAAAATAATACCACATAGAGGTGGTGGAATTGGTGCTCCTGGTGCATTAACTTTTCCTTCTGAAAGTGGGCAGCAATGTGAGCCAGAGAGACCCCACCACAGGCATCAGCAGTTTGGCAGAGGGGTGGGAGGGTCAATAGGAGGAGCCTTAGCAATTTTCCCAAAGTGGAGCTGCATGTTAATTGATCTTCGTATCAGGAAAGGATGGCAGTTTTCAAGTTCAGAGACCAAGAAAAATTGGTGAGTAGAACGGCAGGTCGTACCTGTTAAGGTCAGGACAGTGTGAAGTGTGTTGTTAAAGGATGACTGAAGGATGCAGTGTTTCTCTGCAGCATTTTCTTACAAGAGCATAAGTGTTTAGAGTTTTGAGTTGGCTGTATGTGGATAAAGGTTTTGACATCATATAATCACTGGTTTATGTTCTGAGGAGGTAGGGCAGCAGTGCCAGTTCATTAGTCTTCTAAAATACATTCTGAGGATATTAAACCTCATGCAAGGTACTTTTGCAACAACTGCACTCTTTCAGTTAATTCTTTCATTTTTACAGGAATAGATGGGAATGTGTAAAAGAAAATTATTCTTGTGACTGACAGAGCAAGTGTCTCAATGCGTGGCTGAGAGGGAGAGTGAGTCAATATTTGCCAAATATTTCTGTTAGTCCCTTCCATTGGTTCATCCCAGGAGGGCGTGAGCTGGTCCTGACTGTGAATGTAAGGGTAACTAACACAAGGGATTTCTTAAGACTAAAAGTAACAACAGGTCATAATGAAACACATTCACCAAACACAACACAATTGACTTTTATTATTCCTTTAAATCTGTGCCTGTAAACACAGGAATGAGTAAGTTGCTGTACTTCTTGGGAGTAAAGATGAACACATGAGTTAGCTGAAATGTAAGACTTCATAAATAAATGTATTTTGTAGCTGGAAAGGAATCTTTCTTACTGTAACATTACAAATTCAGGAAAAAAGTAACTGAATTCTGTTTGTATTTTCAGTGTGCCACATTTTAAGATAAGTGGATTCCTCAAACAGAAAATGATGTATTGCATATGCCAAAGGGAGTAAAAAAGAAAATACATCCATTGCCTTCTATTATTTATGCAGGAATGGAGTTCTCTACTTGGTAATTTTTTTTGTAACATTGGACTTAAACTCAGAAAATGTTGAATTTCATTCTTCAGCACATGCGTCCTGTGAGACTGAATGATAACTACATGACATTGATATCTCTTATTTTTTCCATTTTAGTATGGCCATAATTCCTCTTTTGTCCTTGGTTTTCTGTTTAGTATGTCAGCTACCCATCAGCCTTTCTCTTACTTATGCTTCTCAACACTACAATCTAAATCCACCAAAAGACATTTATTCATCTAGGTGTAGGAATTCAGATATTTAAATCCAAATTCACAACAATTTGCCTTGCCCTTAGTTGCCCAAAAAGGTTGTAATAGTTAATCTTCCAACCAGTGCAGCTCCAGTGTCTTAATTGATTTCACTGTCTTCAGCTTGGAGTTCTAAATGTTCTCCTTGGGATTCTGAGAAAATTCTAAGTACTTTATTTCTTTGGATAAAAATTTAAAATTCCTGCTCAGCTGTCTCAACCCTTTGGAGGATTTCTGTTGTGGCAGTAGCTCTTGTAGAGGGCAGATCTGATCCACTTCTGGGTATGAAGAAAATAATCTGCATGGCTTTACTGAAGGATAAATGCAACCTTTGGGAGAGGAAGAAAAATCAGAGAAGTTAATATAAATAGTATAGTTTACAATGGGCTTGTAAGATTGCAGAAAACATTTTGCTCTCTCTCAGCTGTCTCTGTATGGACGTTTGTTATAAATGTGATAGTTTCCAGTTTTCTTTCTTTTCCTATCAAACTTTGGTATTATATATTTCCTGTGCTGCTCTTGCTAGCTGCTCATGAGTTGATTAAGGTGAGATACAGAAAATTTGTTGGAGGTCAAAAACTTCCCCAGGGACAAAGTTCTGGAGACAGTCTGTCAAAACAAATTTGGAAAGAGCCATTGAAATAAACAAATGATGGCCTCTTTCTACACAAATGCAAGTTTAAATTGCATCCCAGTAAATACCCACACTAGGAGACAAAGTAAGACAGAGACAAAACTGCACACACCACCCCATCAGAAAATAATCCTTTAAATTTGGTCTGACAGGGGCAAGATAGCAAACCTGCAAGTATCTGTTACTGTGAAAGGAAAGAAAAGTGTGAGGCTCACTGAATTACTTCTGAGATCCTCAGAGCACACAGGGCCCTGGTGGCTGGTATACTAAAAAGTAGAAATGAAGCAGCTGGGTAGCTGCCTAGTTTTGGAATTGACAACTTCTCCACTACCACGGCACTGCTTTGTGCACTTATTAGCTTAAATTATCCTGTTTCTATTCTCATATTACCATTTTAATATTTAGTATTCAGTAATCTATCTCATCATTAAAATATCTACAAAAATTTTGCTATTGCTCTCTTACGTGTTGATACCTTAGATTAGCAAACTACAGTAGACCTATTCTCTGGGTTCTTTTTTTCCTCGTCACATTTTCATTTCCCTTGGATTAGACAAAATGAGACTTTCCTCTTTCATGTCTATAATCAGTTTCATTTTACATTTCATATAAACTAACAGCGCTGCTGAGATTGATCTCTCAGCGTGGCTGGGAAAGGAGATGAATATTTTATGAACTTATAAAATGAAAGCATATTATTCTAGGGATGTATTGTTGATGTTCCACATAAAGTTGTGACAGCATGTCCATTCAGAAACTTATTTGCACATCTCTCTCATCTCTTTGAGAGGGATCACCTTTCCATGTCAAAATTCTTACACTTAATGTGATTGCAAAGCCTTTTTGTCATGAAAATGAGCAAATACTTCTGAAGTTCTAAGTAGCGTAGTTTCACACAGACATCACCATGGAAATTTATAAGAGGTTACATGTTTTCTAGATACATTTCCATAAATATTAAATCATGGTGCAATGAGGAGTTTGGAGAAAATTACTCTAAAATAATACCTACAGAAACTCACCCAGTGCTTGTCACTGCTCAGGGGCTGTGCCTGAGCTAAACTATGGTAAAAAGACACCTCAGTCAATTTAGTGCTTCAGTGCTAGTGCTGCTGAAGCACTGAACTGGCCAAATTCTCAGTGGTTTTACCTTAGTAAGCCTGAAGCTTTAAAGAACTCAGATGGGTGAAGAAAATGTTTAATTTCCATTGCTGAACCAAGCTTTTAAATTTAACAAAGTTCCTGACTTGTGCTGCCTCATGACAGCTGGAGGGACAGGACATCCTTTGCTTGATCTGAGGGTGCTGAGGATCAGGATCCAGCTAGTCTCCCTGCAATGGGTGCCTTTCACAACTGCAAAACATCTGTATTGATTTCACAAGCTGGTTGTATTTAAAGATTATCTGGTGATGGATGCACATTTTAAGTAAAAGTATCATCACATTGAGGTTAGTGGCAAAAATGGCTTTGAATTAGCAGGACGTAATTCCTGGTTGATATATAAATACTCAAAAACTTGGATACTAGGGTAAACACAGAGGCTGATAAGCCCTTGTCTCTGCCCTACACCCAGAGAGTGTGTGTTCCAGAAGATGTGACATAATGCATTTGCGCTCATCGTGGTTTTATTCAATTTTGTTTATATAGTTCTGGAGTTGGCCCACACATGCTTAAAAACACGTGATGGGCAGTGCTTTGGGATCGGCATGATAAACAAAAGTGCATTCAAGGAAGCTGAAGTACGTTTTTGTGCAGTTTTGGTGTTACTCTCAGAATATGGCTTCATGCTCAGCTGTGCTAATGGTTGCTGATTATTCTCAGTGACAACATTTCTGCACAGGCACTTCCATCAATAGTAGCTCACTGATGGGATTGCACTGTATTGTCAGGTCACTGATGCTGTTCTTGGATGATGTTTTCAGGGCAAAATAAAAAGCTATGGTTGATGTAATGACCTAAATCTAACAATTTGAAGGCAGAACACTCAATCAAGATTTCAATTCAAGATTTTTGGTCCTGTAAATTGTAGGTCAAGGCCACAGTGTCCAGGAATATTTGAGGCTTGATCACAGAACTCTGTCTTATCCTGGGGAAAACTCCCAGGTAGGAACCTCCACTGCATTTGAAGCCCCACCCTTGTGAGGCAAGACAGGTGCAATTTAGTTCTTACCGCGCTCAGTTGAGGGATTTGTGTTAAACACAGAGCATATAAAAATAGATTTTAAAAGTTTCAGAAGTCAAATTACTCTGGTTTTGTCTTTGGAAATGTACTTTTTTTTTGTGCTGGGAGGAAAAGATACTGTATATTATCATTGCCTTTTTACATGATGACTTGAAATTAAAGAAATAAGGTACTGTGTTTGCTAAACTGACAGAGGTGTTGAATTTTTTATGACTATTTAAAGGAAAAAATGTTCTTATTGACTGTGTAGTTAGAAACACATATGAAGAAGAAACACTGCATAATCAATTGGATTATTTCAGCAATTTCCTATAGATAATTTACTTTATCTGAGATACTTTATTCAAGGACCTGGGTTTGATTCCTGCCGGGAGGCAGTGGTGCCATTTAAGAGTTGGACTCGATGATCCTTGTGAGTCTCTTCCGACTCAGAATATTCTGTGATTCTGTGACAAGTATGTTAGTTTTCTTCTACCTAACTAATGTTAGAGCTCTCATAACCTTCATACTGTGATGCAATTTTATTCCTATAAGGATACTTTACTTGTAAGTCTTGTTCTTTCTTGTCATAGTAAATGTCTGGATTGTAGTATCTCAATCAGTAACAGAATCACAGAATCACAGAAAATTATGAGTTGGAAGGGACCCACAAGGATCATCTAGTCCAACTCAGCATCTAACACCCGTACAGAGACCGAGAGCACATCGCAGAGCATAACACCAACCTAGATGCTTCACAGTCTAGCAGGCCACTCCGAGCCGGAAGTGGCCCAGGGTCATCCAGCCCTACACCCCCTAGCTAGACCATGTCACTAAGCTCCTCGTCCAGTCTTCTGTCTCTTTTGTCCCTTTCAGCTAGTGATGTATGAATTGATGCCTCCAATCCACAGTTTTGCTCCTGCAGTCCTTCATTCTGTTATTTTTCACCCCAGCATTAATAATGAGGTAGTGGAACAATGAACATGCCATCAGTAAATAAGGAGACTAATACCACGTGTTGAGATTTATTTAAAATGAGTTTTTAAAAGAGTGGAGAGGAAGAGGGAAAGAACTGTCATCAGGAAGAACTTTAAAAATAATTTAACAGCTTCCTCAAGACATTGTGATGTACGTATATTGATTTGGGATATGTCTTGTGTTCACTTCAGATTTCAAACTGAATGAACTTCTGGTCAAGTACTTGCATTTCTCATAGGCTCCTTCAATGAGCTTTGTTCTATATAGTTACATCATAAGTCAGCATTTGTGCTCTGAGCAGTTTATAATACAGATGTCATGGGTAATATGGGTAAAAGCAGGCAAGATCACATAGCTCCAAGATCAATTTCTGAGCATATCATAGAAGTTGAGGGAGATTGAACACTGCAACCAATTATACTGAGAGTCTCTGTTTATAGGCATTTATAACCCAACGAGGCTCAGCCCTGAGAAACCGGCTCTACTGACCCTGCTCTGGGTATGGGGTTGGACAAGGTGATCTGCAGAGGTCCTGTCCAGTCTCAGCAATGCTGTAATTCTGTGTGATTTTGTGCCAACCAGACCTAAGTCTCTGGAGTCTTACGACATAACTGTTCATTGAACCACATCATCTTTGCCATAAAGTTGTACAAAACCAATATCGTTATGGATGGAGACCAGTTCTGCAATTATTAGATTGAGCAGTACTCCTTCATAGCAATTGTCCCATTGACTTTTATATTAAATTGGCTTCTGAGCACCTCTTGACCAGAAGGTTAAGCTGTTAATATGCAATTCAATTTAAAAATTAATTGACACTATTAAGACACTTCTTCCAAAGCTGTATTAATAACCCTCTTAATTCCAAACCTAGGAACCCTGAATGAATGAAATGTATTTACTGCGTTTATATATCAGTATACTTAGAGTACTAAATGAGTGCAATTGGTATTCAGCTGATCTCAGATTGGAACTGATCTCTCCCAGTGATAAGAGAAAATGACAAGTTGTTCATTTGACGGGATTTTATCTCTTGTCGAATAGAAAGGAGTGCTAGAAATAGATGAAAATGTTTTGTCATTCTGCACAGATAAACTAATAATGATTAATTACAATGGTCAACTATTATAGTATTATATAGATTATATTTTATTAATACATATTATTATGATAAACTAATTTTTTTAAAGATTTTTTAGGTCTCAGTAGGTGAAACCAAATTTTCAGTGGGAACCATATAATGCTGCATTTAATGAGTGACTTTACTGTCATGTATACATTTTTGCATGTCAATAGAAAAACTCTTTTGCCCTTGCTGCTTGCACTTATAAAAATGAGTGCTGCACTGGCAGCTGTTTCCCTGCACTATTAGTATGAGAAAACATCTAACCTACTCAATTAATAATATTATTTTCTGAAGGACTTCAATGTTTTCCTGATAGCCGTCTTTCAATTTTGGTATTTAGCAACCTCAGGATGCCCTTGTCTCAAAAAATACACAGGTTTCCACCTGCAGATTTTGTGTATGCACTGATGTTTCTAAAGCAGATCTGAACTCTGTTGTACTTTGGCTTCTACTGAAGTCTCTCATCTTAGCATTGTCTTCAAAAGAAAACAAGTTGGTCAGATTTTTTTTTAATTCCTTTTGTAATGAAAAAATACCGACTGTTGTTGCTTTTGGATTATACTGTTGAAAAATGTAAAAGACATTAATTTTGAAACTGATAGCTTCTCAAGTTAACCAGTTTATTTTTAGAAAACTTAATTCATAGCAAACAAAGAATTAGACTAGAATTTTCAGTGTTTCTTCTTTCTGAAGAACATGTTTTCAATCATTACAAAGGAGGAAGAAGTCACCTTGTTTCTTAAACAGCAGTAACCAAACTGCTAAGAAATAGGTCAAGATGAACCTTTTCAAGGTTTGTTTTCTACACATTTAAGGAAAATAAGTCAATTTTGTGATTTAAAACTAGCAAGTCTATTCCAGCCAAAAAGAGCAAGTAAAGTAATTTACATTCCTCCTTTGTGTAAATATGATAGCATTAAACTCCATTGAATGAATTTGCATAGCATTTATGATATACATGATTTTCAAAGAAATTATGTGTTAATATTGAGACTGACTTTAATCCTAGTGAGAAAAAGATAGACTTGAATTTCTGCTTTTAATTATTTATTTTGAACTTCAGTTTTCTACTATATGTACATACATCTCTCAGTTTACCTTTAGTTTGACATGTTATTTTTGAGTAGTTACAAGTAGTTTGTCATTTGAAAGCTAGGATAATTGCTGGAGATGTAGAAGGCAACATAATTTTTTTTTCCAAAAAAATTGTAACTGCTTGTATTTCTTTATTCTGAATCACAGACACCTTTTTATGATTCTAGAAATTGTGGTTCAAGCAGTATTTTAACTGCTATGGGTGCTTACTCTTTGTGAGCTCACTGTCTTTTTGCAAAAGCATGGCACTTGACAGTATTTGTTACTACTAACACTTGGCTTTCTGCAGTGCTACGAGGATGGTAGTAGGCAGGTGTTACGTTGTGATTACTACTTAGCAGGAGAAACTTGCTCCTTATCCTAGCCCTTACTCTTCCATCTGCTTATTTCACTCAGTGTTGTGTCTGGCTGCAGTCCAGATTGGTAAACTCTTTTTGAGACTTGGATTTCTTTTTTTTTCCATGCTTCTAGATGACTTAACACAGAGAGCACAAGAACTGAAAGACAAATATTGGGCTCTGCTCTGTTGCCTCCTGCCATCAGAACTTATACAAAGTATAGGACTGCATTGTGGCTTCATCTCTGTCCATACAGCTCACTTCTCTTGTAATAGGAATAAACCTCCTTAAGTGCCCTTATTTGAGAAAAAGAAAAAAAGAATGATTGGTGTATATAATACACCAGAATAAATTAGTAAATAAATGTAGCCATTTTTCATGATAGTATCTTAGTGTTAGTGAATTTAACATAATTGACCATTAATAGTTAAAATAAGAATATTGCAACTATTCCTTGTTGACTTAAGTTTCTCTTCTAAATTAATCAATGAGATAATTTTTGGTAAAATCAAAGTATAGTTCATACTTTTGTTTTATTTTACATTTGGACTTTGGATTTTTTCTTTTCCACCAAAGTATTAAAAATTACTGGTGCCTGTTTTAAAACTGTGACTTATAGCAATGCAAAACAATAACTCAGTGCTGGGGAAAGTTATGGAGCAGATCTTGAGTGCCATCACATTTGAGTGCTGGCACAAACAGGACAACGAGGGAATCAGGCACCAGGGAATCAGGCCCAGACAACACGGGTTTGTGAAAGACAGGTCCTGCCTGACCAACCTGATCTTCTATGACCACGTGACCCACCTAGTAGATGAAGGAAAGGCTGTGGCTGTTGCCTACCTGAGCCTCAGTAAAGACTTTGATACCATTTCCTGCAGCATTCTCCTGGAGAAACTGGATACTCATGGCTTGGATGGATGCACTGTCCAGTGGGTGAAAACTGTCTGGACGGCTGTGCCCAGAGTGGTGGTCAATGGAGTTACATCCAGCTGGCAGCTGCTCAGCAGCAGGGTTCGCCAGGGCTCAGTGTTGGGGCCATTCCTGTTTGATATCTTTATGTAGTGATTTGACCCTGGTTGGATGCCAGGTACCCACTAAAGCTGCTCTCTCACTCCCCTCTGCAAATGGACGGAGGAGACAAAATACAGTAATCCCTCACTACTTCATGGTTCACCATTCACAGGTTCAATATATTGCGTTTTTTTTCTCATGTCTTTACCATCTTTACTGTCTTTACCTATTTTTTATCTTTACTACCTATCTTTTACCTTTACTACCTTTACCTATAAAGATGTTGAACAGTGCTGGGCCTAACACTGACCCCTGTGGGACCCCACTAGTGACTGGCTGCCAGCTGGATGTGGCACCATTCACCAACACTGTCTGAGCTCATCCATCCAACCAGTTCCTAACCCAACATAAAATGCTTCTGTCCAGTGCATGTTCTGTGAGTTTCTCCTGAAGCTTATTATGGGAAACCGTGTCAAAGGCTTTGCTAAGGTCCAAGTCTCGTCTCTTGAGTAACAAATAACAGGACAAGAAAAAATGGCCTTAAGTTTTGCTAAGGGAATTTTAGACTGAATATTAGGAAAAAATTATTCTCTGAGAGGGTTATCAAGGATTGGAACAGGCTGCTCAGCTAAGTGGTTGAGTCACCATCTCTGAAGGTATTTAAAGGATGTGTAGATGTGGCGCTTACAGACTGGTTTAATGGTGGACCTGGTAGTGCTGTGTTAACATTTGGACTCAATTATCTTATGTACCTTTATGAGCCTAAATGATTTTATGATTGTATTCTATAGTGCAAATGGATTTAGACTCTGAGTGCACACATTTTTAAATATGTGTTGAACTTTAAACAAATAAACAGTTTCTTTAAGGCATAGCTCATTAAAGAAGTACAAAATACCTGTAGGTGTTTCTAAGATCCGTGCCCTGCATAGTTATGCTGACACAGAAAATACTGTTGTTATGACCTTTAAAAAGCTAAATGGAAGATAATTTATTATGTTTATGGTATTCAAAATTATTTAACAGATACTTTATCTACAGAATTCACAAACTTTTCTAACACTCTCCCATATTTTCTTCAGATGAGCTCTAAAATAATTCTCTACTTATGTTTCTTAGCGTTGGACTTAGGTACAGCTTACCTGGCAAATTTCACAAGAGTAGATGAATTTGGAATTAGAATGATGAACTGCGAATCCATTATTCCATTTTATTATAGCAGTAATGAAAGTCTGAAGCTCAAGTGTTTAAACTTAGACAAATGAGATACATATTTCTGAGTCTGTGGCTACACACCTGGGAAAGAGTCAGCTTGACAGAATGCTGTCCCTCTGTACTGCCCTTTCCAGGATACCATTCTTTATTATGCTGCTATTTTTTATTATCCCTTTAATGCATTATTGCACTCAGGCAAGATGCACTTACGTAGCAGGACATAAAAATAATTTGTGGAATAGTAGATGAAAGAACACTATGTTAGACAGGATTTAGTTAGAAGACTAAGGGAAAAATCATGGAAAATATAACCATCCCAATTTTTTCCTTATCTTAGTCTTTTCTGTTTCTTCTCTGTACATGGCATATTTAATCAGATCCGACTGCTTGAACATGCCTGCATCTTTAGATTTCCCTTTTTGGAAGAAGTTAATGTAAATCTAGCCAAGGCCTGATTTGACAGGGAATTCTCTTAAAACTGACTTTGAATGACAGTCATAGCTGACTTTTTTTTCAAGTAGAAATATTCATCTGTCATAGTCAAAAGCTTTTGATAGTGAATTAGAAATTATCCTGTTTCTCAAGGGGGACACTTTGATTACCTATATACATGAAAGTCAGAAAACAACAACATGATTACTATTTAGAATAAATTTTTACTATTGTGTCCAAATACAAGTGATTATGATTATTTCCAAGATCTGTTAACAAATATGTACGTGCAAACATAATTAAATCTGTCCTACAACATACGGTGGGATATTTTTAATGGAACATGGTAATTAGATGAATAAAAGAGATGCAAACTGATATTTGGTAACATTATAAGGAAGTGAGTTTTCTTTCTTTATTGGATGCCTTCTGTATTCTCTGGTGTTGGATGTAAGGTTCAGAATCATTTCTCTAAGGTGGTGGTTTCATTCTTCATGCTCAACCGAATAGGTGCTAAATTTAATTTTGGTGTCTGGAGCTTTCTTTGACAACCAGCTATAAAACTCTGTGAAGTTCATCCTGTCCAGACTTCTTTCCAGCATCTTTGACAGTGCTCAGAGAAATAACTGAGCTGCCAACAGACAAGAGGTGGAGGGAATCATTGGCTGTGGGGTTCCAAGACCCTTCTGAAGTTTTGGTGTTACTTTAGAGAGCTGGGGTCTTTCCATGCTCAGTAGGTCTCAAACTGGAGAGTTCTGTTAGCACCTGCTTTAGCCAAGGGTGTGTCAGGAGCATCTGAAGCAAAGAAGAATAAATTCTCAGGTTTGATGGACCTGGTTGGACTCCTGTGGTGGGGAAAGAGTGTCTGTTCAGGGAACAAATGCAGCATTGTAAGAGATCCCAGGAGCAATACAGATAAAAGCAATGGTGAGGCAGTGGTCGCCACTAATGTAAACATAATGAAGTTTACAACTTCATTAAAAGTTGTAAAATGAATCACAGAATCACAGAAAATTATGAGTTGGAAGGGACCCACAAGGATCATCTAGTCCAACTCACCATCTAATACCCATACAGCGACCGAGGGCACATCCCAAAGCATAATAACAACCTAGATGCCTCACAACCTAGCAGGCCACTCCGAGCCGGAGGGGGCCCAGGGTCATCCAGCCCTCACCCCCCAGCTAGACCAGCTAGACCATGTCACTAAGCTCCTCGTCCAGTCTTCTCTTAAACACTTCCAGGGATGGCGACTCCACCACCTCCCTGGGCAGCCCATTCCAATATGCAATTACTCTCTCTGTGAAAAACCGCTTCCTAACGTTAAGATTAAACCTCCCCTGGCGTAGCTTGAGGCTGTGCCCTCTCGTTCTGGTGTTGTCAGCCTGGAAGAAGAGGTCTACACCCATCTGGCTGCAACCTCCCCG
>WEKX01018756.1:216847-242042 GCA_013390025.1 Pitta sordida
CTAATGTAAACATCGGCAAGTTTACAACTTCATTAAAAGTTGTAAAATGCTTTGATAATTAAACTTACTGGATATTATTCCTTAATTTTTGTATATATTCCTGCATAGATAGATACATATGAGTGAAGTATGGACATATGTTTATATCCTTGTTTGTGTGGGAACTCTGAATCTCAAAATTAATGTGTACAATAGGGTATCTTCAGAGAAACTGACATTAGCTGCAAAAAGCATGTACATGATTCTTTAGCAGTGTAAATTCTTTTCTTAATATCCATACCTTTAACTTTCCTGTTCTGTGGTAAAGACTCCCAGTGCTGTCTTTCTGTAAAACAGCTACCAAAACCAGCTACTGTTCATTTAAAGTATCAACTTGTTGTGGGAATAGGATAATTTAAGAGGGAAAAATTATATAAATCTATAAACTTGGTAAAATACTGTAGCAAATTCAGAATCTGCAGGTAGCGGATAACGTGGCTGTGGGGAAACTTTTCATGCCAGTTAAACCCATGGAGCCCAAAGTCCCCAGTTAGGATAATGAATTGTCACCTTGATATCTAAAAACTTCTTCAGAAGAGAACAATTGACATATCAGTGCTAGATCTGGGTAAGCATCTTTCAAAGATACATTGCAATTTTTCTGGATGTAGGACTCCAGAAGGACATGGGTTTATAGAATTATAGTGTTACAGGAGCCAACTTTGAGTAGTCAGGGGAAACTTGGAACTATATGCCTGGATATATATAAATTATACATTGATAATTGATGTTTGCCCGGTGTATAGGAAGAATTGGATGCCAAGAAAGAAATCCACTAATGTCTTCAATATGAGCTTGAAAATTGTTATATATCACAGTCTTAAACCCCATATCCTGTTAAATTGTAAGAAAGGACATTTATGTGTATAAACCATGTTTTATAGCTATTTTTTCTAAGACCTAGTGGTTAATCTTCATTCAGTAAGTGAAAATCCTGCAATCAGTTTCCTTTGGCAGCCTGATGACATGGGCCTGCATGTCTCAATTTCTCATGATGCAGCTTTTTTTACTTTACAAAAGAGTAAATAACTATTTGTATTCAAGGGAGAGGAGGGATGACATTTTGCTCCACAGTTAGAACACTAGCTTCCCGTGGAAGCACACATTAAGTGTGGTACTGCCTGATTAAATAGAACTTGGAGCAGGGGCTGAAATTTATGTAACTTCCCAGAAGGAATTGATCACCTTTATGTTTGTAATGTATATATCATATCCCACATAATCTCTGTCTTTGGTGTCATCAAGTGGCTATTTCTATATGTCATGTACAGAGAAATAGTTTAAAGGACCGAGAAGTTCCAATAACCTTGTGGGTCTCTTCCAACTTGGCATATTCTCTGATTCTGTGAAATGCCTAAATGGGGAGAACATGTGGCAGGTTCAAAGCTCTGGACATCACACAAACACTGCGTGCTTCCAGGTAAGAGGGAGGAGTTTTTATCAGCTCCTAATTCTGGGGATCAAAAGGTGGGTTTGTTTTGCTATTAGAACGGTAGGAAAAGAGTGATGAAAAATTTAGTATATGACTTTCAACAAGGGCTAGACATGGACCTGAAAAGAGGGCCACAAGGAGGAATGAGTATATCCTGTTGAAACTTGTTTGCAGTTAGAGTAGCAGCTGAGATCTAATAAAGTTTAGTAGTAGCTGCAAAACTTCTCCAGCTGATTTTGTATGACAGACAAACAGATCAGGGCATTCTTTGAACTCTTTGAACCTGGAGGAGGGCTGAAGGTGTAGGAATTAAAAAAGAAATCCTACACTAAACTGTGTAATAGAGGAGGGGGGGAATTATGCTCATTTTTCAACCTGGTTTTGCAACTAAACGGGAAACTCCTGTTGCTTGTTTGTTTGGGTTTTTTTTCGAACAGTCAGTCTAATTTTCACTCATGATAGGAGGATGTGCATGAAATTATTTTAGTGAGCAGTTACTTAAGGAAAGCATAATCAGCGAGATTGGGAGGTTCTGTACTTTTTCAGCTTTTATGTCTATACATGTGCAAGAATTTTCAAGAATTGATCATTTGCTTTCAAAAATGCTTTGGGCTTTTCAAGTATTTCATATTCTAAGCATTGACGTGGCCACATTTCTTTTTCATTGATGGTTCAGAAATAGTATTTTCTTCCCTGTTTTTTTCTGTCAAAGCCAGTAGAAATAATAAGGTATTTATGACATAGTAACCAATTTACTGCTCTGTGAAACAAAGTGTTGAAAATGTGCCAAAGGTTCAGCTGTTTCATGGTTTCTTAGAACTCTCTCTATAGAACACGTCTGCATCATATTTCAAGAGTTTTAGTTCCATATCTCTATTTACGTCAATATAGAAATGTTTAAGTGAAAGTTATTAAAATTACTGAACTACTGTCTCCAAGTATAATGATGACTTAGGCCATTGTTATAATGACTGACTGGGCTGAAAGGAATATGCTGGACAATTTTGAAGGATCTGAACATCAACCTAGAATATCTCAGTTGGAATAAAAATACCATGGAGGACCAGGCTTTTATTCTTAAAGTAAGGACATTTTTTATTTGGGATATATCAGAGTTTTTTCCATGTTTTTGTTGTTGTCACCAATAGTTTCAGCCTAGCCAAATCAGCCATTCCTAATACAGAGCACAGGCACAAAGCGAATTCTACCCAGAGCACAAATATCTGCTGCTCAGTTGCAAGTACAGTAGGCTTACATGGAGGATAAAACGCTAGAAATCGGGAATAAGGGTCTGGAACCTGCCATTACAATCAAAGATAGTTAAAAGATCATATAAAACCACAGTGGACAAGAGAATATACTGGAAATTAAGAATAAAGTCTAGTGCAAAATACTTAATAAATTAATTTTTTCTTGTCAGTCTCTCCCAGGAAGTGTAAATTTTTTTGTTTGGTTACATTTTGCTCTTTCTGCCTTTATCTACTATTATTTTTTCATTTCATTACACAAAAAAATTCTTTAAAAATACCAATAGAATCAAAGAAGTCAAAGTTCAGCCTTAGAAATAAAGGCATGTGGAGGGGTGTCCACTTTACACTGCTGCCAAGGGTTTCAGAAAGTGTCGCCCGTGGCTGTGCTTGTTTACACTGTGCAGATGGGAAGGCATTCCTCAGAGGAATGCGGCAGGCAGCATTTCTGTAAGCAATCAGGAAATTCTTGCTGATGTGGGAGTCGCAAGCACTCTCCCAAGTTAATGAAACAACAAAAATTGGGACTAAGTGCAGGGAGAAAGTGTCAACTAGTGATTTTTGTTATGTGTGGAGTAAGAATGGTAAGAGTTAAAGCTCTAGTTCCCTCCTGAAAGGTCGGGCACTGCAGCTACTCTGGCTGCCAGTGCGTTATTATCTTCTCCCAACTGCAGGGTCTTCAGCCTTCCTGGCAGTGCTCATGTCTTCTGAACTCACCATTTCCTGCTCATTCTCCTCGCTCACTCACTCCTCGATGTTCTTTTCAGTTTCCATTCGGGCAGTTTTGCACATCCAGTCATGGTTACTTTAGTATTTAAAACCCAGCCCTGGGAAGGATGGCTGAGCTCACCAGGACTGCTGCTGGCACCCTGACTGCTGCAGGGCATGGAGCAAGGACTTTCTACACCACAGGGGTAACTGAGAACAATATATTCCTGCCGAGGGAGGGCCAATGCCCATTTTTCACAAACATTTCTGCCTGGGAGTGTTTCTGGCAGTTTGGGTGTCAGCCCTGACCCCTGTGTCCCTGGTAGGGAGGCACCTGTGCAGCTCAACAGCAAGAAGTGGGATGATGCCGAGCATTCTGGAGTGCCATCTGGTGGCACTGCATCCTCCTTCTGGTTACGTGAGAAGTCATGCCCCTTTGACAGATGTACAGTGGAGTAAGCACCAGTAAGCATAACCTATCAAGACACTGTAAGCTGCTCTACCCAAGGGAAAACATTGAGCTACCACGGTAATCAAGGATCTGTAATTGCCTTCCAGACCACTTCAACTAGAATGAACAAGACAGCCTGGAGACACTGTGCCCTGCATTTTGCCTAACTTTTTGTTGTAAACTTTATAAGCATTGCAAGTCTGTACTTTTACCAGAAATTTCTGTTTGACATGACAGATTTACAAATAGTTTGGTGACTCCTCCTTTGTTCAGAGCTCTGATTTGAAGGGATTGAATCTATATTTCCATTTCTATGGAAACAGCTAACTGTCTTCTAATATAGCTGTTTTATAACTGCTGGGTCTGGTTCCTTTCTCATGTGGGCTGTTTTTGAAACAGTTTTTTGCTACCGATTCCATCAGCAGTTGCTTGAAGCTAACACTTGTAACTGAGAGAATTTAAATCTTCTGCTTTCCCAGCACATTACAAAGAAAGGGACTTAACTGCAAAGTGTAAGCAGGTTTGGAGCAGATACTGTAAAACATCTCTTAACATCCATCATTTCATTTTGATAGCCCTAGTTCTAACTCCAGAGCTAGAACAGCCACACATTTCCATTATATGGCTCACACCAACCTGCCAACTCTGGAGAATTAGTCTGTTTGATCAGAATTGCATTTGTAGTTTTGGTTGGTGGGTTTTTTCCATTTGTGTTAAAGCACATAACATTGTATGGTTAGAAATAAAAAATATTCATAATTGTTCATCCTCCTTATCCATGGCACTGGAACAGAAGTAGGAGTGGTCATTCTCCCACACTTTACTGTGGAAGAATCTGTTTGTTGGTTCAATACAATCTGATCTCCTTCAGAAAAAGTGCAGTAGTTTCTTTTGGGGATTGCAATCTTTATTAGGTTTTGAAATAAGGCTGTTTGATCCTCTTATCAGATAGTTGTGATCCTGGAAAAATCATAAATAATGCGTGGAGATCTGGTCATATTGCAGTTGCACCTTTCCTATTTCTAATTAGTCAAACAACATGAAAAGTTAGGCAAAAGGTGAATCCTTTCCTAAGATGGATTTTCTGTATTATTTGGTTGTTTGGAGACTTGATACAAAGATATGCCTCACAACTCTGTAATAGCCAGAGCAGGAATGACCCCTACCTCCATAGGCTTCTTGTAGCTCATGCTCGTTATGTACTGCTCTCCCTGCTTCAGAGAACTTCCACTCACTTCTTCTGAGCTGGCAACAACAGCTAGCAAGGCTGCACATATTTACCTCTTGGGAACACTCCTCTTCCACTTGCTGTGGCTGCAAAAAGAGCTGAAATGTGTACACATGAGGCAGGCTTTGTATTTTGTTGTGTCTGGCACCATGGGGCAAACTATTTTTGAGTCATATTTGCACAGTTCCTTGATGGGTTGACACTCTGATTTCTGTTGATTCTTACTCTTCTGAATTGAATCAACCCATAAGCCAGTTCTTCTCTATACTACTTTAATGTTATGGTAGTAAATATATTTTCTTACTTATCAGTCACAATAATATAAAAAACAGAGCAGTACTATGAAAAATGTGTTCTTGACCTATAACTTACACTGTTTGTTTTTTTTCTGAAAAGCTAAAATACATTAAAAAGAGACTATTTATATGCTAAGTAAACCCAAGGGAAAAATAAGATCAACATATTTAAACATCTACTGAAGCATATGAAATATATATCATTTCACATTTTCAGCTGAATTATGCCATACAAATACTGATACATCCATTGCTGGAGGGCAAAAGTTGGGATTATGGTAATGTGACCGAAGAAGAAAACATGGTAGATGACAGTCTATGCGTTATCTAGCTTGAAGAATGGGGTGGGGTATGGGTGCATAGAGTGAAAAGTCTTTGATTTTGTTGTTGGTTTGGAGGTTTTGCTTATTTATGTATTTATTTATTATGCTGTTCCTCAAACACTTTCACTTCCTCTTTGTGGATATTATTTGTGGAGAGATCTGACAATGTTGATACTTTCAATGAACAGCTTTGTAAATCTCAACATAAACCCACGTATTAATAAAACAAATATGACTGGTGTTATGCTCTCTGTTACTCTCGTGGTGGTTTTGAGTCTGAATGAGCTCATCTTCCTAGCTGAGGGGTACTTCCCAAATAGTTATTTGCCTGGTAAAATATACACAGGCACATTTGGACCAATTGCTTTTCTGATTAAATCAACGTGGAAGGTTCCTGCCCTGGGCTAGGTAACAGGGACAAAGTCTGTATAGTGTGAGTTACACGGTTCTTCTGAGGCCATCGAGGCAGGAAAAGACTTGCTGAGTGTGGACCCTGGTTGAAAATGGCATTCGGCAGGACTTATTTGAGCGCAGGGGCTTGGCCAGGATGCCTCGATCCCAGCTGCTGCCATACCGCTCCAGGGTTGTTCATCAGATGGGGGCTTGGAAGGCAACTCGTGGTGCCAGTGTCAGGCATGCATCACAGTGATGTCTTTGTGTGGGATGGTATGAAAATTTTCTGGTGTAACTTACATTGTTCTTTAAGTTAATCTCATCACTGTTTTAACATCATAGGGGCAAGGCCTAGTACCACTGCAGTTTTGGACTTTGAAAGTGGGCAATCTTTTCCTTGGGGTATGCTTGTGGTGAAACCCAGGCGCTCTTGCAAAGGCTGGGTCACGCACACCTCAGGCTTTAATCCATGACCACATATGTATCCCAAGTGCGCTCATGTTGGTGCTACAATAATAAAATATAAATGCAGCATGAGACAGTTTCCAATAAAAAGTTATCCCTGCTATTCAGAAAAATTGTGGTTAGAGATTTAGAAATCCATTTCTAGGGTCTGTAAGTCTTTCTACCTGGAGGTTATCTTTTCCATTTTATCTCATTCTCTTAATTGTAGTTTGGGTTTAGTGCTAAGGTGTTAACAGTATGTTGAGGGAGCAGTAAATCTCTCCCAGTACTGACCATTTATTGTTTGTAAGCTGTTTAAGACTGCTTGCTCTTATTTAAATGCTTATCCTCTGTTTTTACTTTGCAGAAGTGACGAAGAGCTCTTTCTCTTTAGGATAGCATAAATATAGGTCATAAGAATTTTAGTGTCAGCATTTTTCTGTCCATTGCAAGAGCCCATTGTGTAGATGAGACTCTTAATTTCTCCTGTCCTTGCACGTGATGATTTTTTCTAGATTTTTAGTTCATTAAAGAGAAAGGACTTAATTCTAATATAGAGGGATGTTTAATGCATGGTAGTACAGAGGATAGAGGAGACGTCTTCATGCACATCTGGCCTTAGTGACAATGACATGCTTGCCTGAGGTTTTCCATATCTGGACTCAGCAAACCATGTAGTCTCTTCCAGTGTTAGTTAAGTTGCTATATAGTTTCAGGATCTAAAATGTAATTTAGTAGAGGGATTCCCATGTTTGTACGTGCATGGCCAAGAAAGTGCTCAATGGTGCAGAGAATTGTGCCTGTGGACATAGTGCTTTGTTTCAGGTGGTCTGCAAGTCCATGGCAAATTGACAGGGAACCTCTGATAAATGCAAAATGTCCACGTGATTCTTTAGGACATCCTAAGATCTCATAAATTGCCAACATCGTCAGGTTGTGACCCTTTGTTATCTGTACAAATGATGTGTAGATATATGGCAGATGTATCTGTAGTTGATCTAAATCTGCCTACATCTTAAATAACCTAGTAACTGCCTGGAGTTTATGCATCACACAGCTTCAGAAATCAAATGATCATCAGTCAGCAGAAAGAGTTAAGCTTGAAAACACAATTATGTATTTTCTTCCTAAAGACTTTCAGTGTAGCAGTATAAATAATTGCACATTATCAGTTACTATCTAATTTAATGCAAAATGGAGTGTCTTATGCATGCTGGCATAGAACAATGTTCAGTATCTCTCAATGACTACACTGATTTGTAGCAGTGAAGGCATGATTTGAGCTTATTTATATATCAAAAGGCAATGTAACAGTCATAATGGTAAAACACCAGAGTTTGGATCTGCAGTCAGGAGCTGGTTTGGTGAATGTTATTTCGAAGAGATCTAGAGCTTGTCTGAAAATATCTGTCTTTCAGAGAGATCTCTGTGAGTGACTTTTTCCTTTTCTTCCAAATATGTTCAGACTTCGATGAATTTCCAAACTAGGGAACTGTGTCACTGCAGATCCATGTTAGGAATGTGTTTTTTGTGTCTGCTTTCTTGCTTTCATAAATTGCCAAATTTTGTTAATTCATAATTTGAACAAGAAAGGCAGACCATTATGCAAAAGCTTACTTGGGTAAATAAAATGTCTGGAACTAGTACAGCTGCTTAAATATAGTTAAATATTGCAGGGTTTCAACCTAGGTTAGATTTGGAATTGCCTTACTAGAAACAAGCACACTGCATAATATCCTGAAGAATTTCAGTTCCTGTGAGCAGAACACAGGAACATTTTGTTATGAACTGTTATTTAGAAATCATGACTTCAGGTACACAGCAGATAGGCACTCCACTGTCTATAAGCAGTGCAAACACCGACAAAGGAAGAAATGAATTTGCGGCAGTGTTACACCTGAATATCCCAGAGGTCTGAGTGATTGTGAACTACTTAGACCTAAAATCTTGAAGGACTGTGTCATAAAAAACTGTAACTACTTTTCACTTTTTATACAGTTTTCCATGATAAACATTTTATACAGTATATTAATAAATACGGCAATCCCTCACCTCTTTGTGCCTCAAGTTTAGTGGCCTTACCTCTTTGCGAATTTTTTTCTAGCAAGGACGCCATAATCTTTCCTCAGATCTTCACAGTGTTTTTCCATCTGTGCATGTGGAGAGTGCCTCTGCTGCGCAGTGGGGTGGAACTGCCATGCCCATGTGGGGCGGGGCATTGTCATCGTCAGGTGTCACTCACTCATGAACCAGCATATGAGAGTGTTGTAAAGATTCATAAAATTCTAGGGAAACTTTATACACACTGTGTCAAGCTGGTACTGGGGCCATGGGGGACCGAGGGAGCGGTGTTTGCTCATCTCGCAGTCACAGGTTTGACTGACGCTGGTCCACGCAGCAGCATGTGTCTATCTGGTCTTACTTGCGAGTGGACGCAGTGCCTGGGCTGGCTTGCAAGCGGGGTGGTGCCCCCCCGTTGGGCCACTCATGGTTTTGGATGGGGTGGGTCTGTTTTCCCCGTGCAGTGGACGCTGCGAATGGAGTGGCACTACCCGTGCTGCGCTGGCTTCCTTGTACTCACTTGCCTTGCTGCCATGCCATGCCAGGACAGCACAGGGGTGGTACTGGCTCTCTGCTGCTGCTCAGCACGCCCTGGCATGGCAGTGAACACATCCCTGCAGTCGCTGGGGCTGAGGGGGCAGGGAGATGGGCGTGGCTTATNGGAACTGCCATGCCCATGTGGGGCGGGGCATTGTCATCGTCAGGTGTCACTCACTCATGAACCAGCATATGAGAGTGTTGTAAAGATTCATAAAATTCTAGGGAAACTTTATACACACTGTGTCAAGCTGGTACTGGGGCCATGGGGGACCGAGGGAGCGGTGTTTGCTCATCTCGCAGTCACAGGTTTGACTGACGCTGGTCCACGCAGCAGCATGTGTCTATCTGGTCTTACTTGCGAGTGGACGCAGTGCCTGGGCTGGCTTGCAAGCGGAGTGGTGCCACCCCGTTGGGCCACTCATGGTTTTGGATGGGGTGGGTCTGTTTTCCCCGTGCAGTGGACGCTGCGAATGGAGTGGCACTACCCGTGCTGCGCTGGCTTCCTTGTACTCACTTGCCTTGCTGCCATGCCATGCCAGGACAGCACAGGGGTGGTACTGGCTCTCTGCTGCTGCTCAGCACGCCCTGGCATGGCAGTGAACACATCCCTGCAGTCGCTGGGGCTGAGGGGGCAGGGAGATGGGCGTGGCTTATTTGCATTTGTGTGAGCCACCACTCTTCATGGAATGTGGCTTTTGCAGCATTCCAGCATCCCGAACCCCGCGAAATTCAAGGGATTACTGTATTTCAATAATATCAATATAATTTCAATTTTTATATATATATATGTATAACAGGTAGACAGATATACAGTTTGCCCTCTTCCACTTTGTGCCCCCATATTGCGGCTTCACATTTTAGTGGTGCGAATTTTCAGCGATGAAGGAGGCTCATTTTGCAACGGCACATATGCGACCTGGCATGCATGAATATTCAAATTGGACAGTCATGAATATTCAAATCAACCCCCATGTTGTTCTGCATGGACCATGGGCACGCTGCTCTGCCCATGGTGATCCGTGCCAGCCCTGCTCTGCCTCTCTGCTGCGGGCCACCCCTTTCCCCCCCATCCCGTCCCCTCGGCTCTGCTCCGGGCTGCACCGTCTCTCCCCACTCCCCTTGGGGCTGCTTGGGGCCGCTGGGACAACGGCGTGGGCAGTTCACCCCGCACTAGTGTCCCTGGCTGAGCAGAAAAGGGTCTTTTCCCAGTGTGGGCTGGCTGCAGGCACTGGAAAGCACCGACACAAACATCAGTACACAGCAAGGCAGTGCCAAAACAGCGCCAGAGCGCTGGGGGGGCCATGCGAGGGTGTGGGGCATATATTAATGAGCTGCCAATCAACGTGGAAGGTGGGCTTCGTGGGACCCGAATAAGACCACGGTTCCGTGGTATAGGAGACCCGACTGTATATCAGTCTCACTGATAGCCATGGATGAGCAACTGTCTCACAGGTTGGGCACAAAGAGTTATAGTGAATGGGGTAACATCAGGATGGTGACTGATCACTAATGGAGTTTCACAGGGCTCCATTCTTGGCCCAATTCTTGTCAACATCTTAAAAAACTATTTAGAGGCAGGACTTGAAGGAATACTAAGTAAGTTTGCCAATGACACTAAATTAGGAGGAGCTGTTGAATACCTCAAGGGCCGAGTGGCCCTGGAGGGAGACCTTGAGAAATTAGAGAAATGGGCAATGACCAACTGTATGAAGGTTAACAAGGGGAAGGGTCAGAATCTGCACCTGGGATATGGAAGGGCTTGGAGGAGAAGCCCTATGAGGAGCAACTGAGGTCACTTGGTTTGTTCAGCCTTGAGAAGAGGAGGCTGAGGGGAGAGCTCATTGTGGTCTTCCACATCCTCATGAGGGGGAGTGGAGAGGCAGGTATTGATCTCTTCACTCTCATGACCAGAGACAGGACTTGATGAAATGGCATGCAGCTGAGCTGGAGGAGGTTTAAGTCAGATACCAGGAAAAAGGTTTTCACCCAGAGGGTAGCTGGGCACTGGAACAGGCTCCCCAGGGAAGTGGTCACAGCACCAAACCTGACAGAGTTCAAGAAGCATTTGGACAATACACTTGGGCGCAGAGTGTGACTCTTGAGGTGTACTGTTCAGGGCCAGGAGTTGGGATGCTTCCAACTCAGCATAATCTATGATTCTACAATTCTTTTTTGGTCTTTGTCTGGAATGTATGAAATAATTTTGCATAAATACTAATCAGGAATAGCTGAGCTGTCTGGTATTTTGAAATGGGTTCTGATTCCTGACAAAGCTGGAAATCATGAGCTGAGCAATAAGTGCCATTTCTCACTTTCCAATACAATAAAAAGAAAATAAATTAAGACAAGCTCTATAAACTTTTTAATGTGTTTATCTGTGTGGCTGAATGTAACAATAAAGATCCTATCCATTCTGTCTGCAATGTTTTAAGTAAATGAAGAACATCAACTTTTCTTTAGAAAAATGAGTACAGATTGAAACAAAAAATTTAAAGTACATGAGTTTTAGAGTTTCTTACTTCCTGATTTAGAGTGATGACAAGAGGTAATGAAAGGTTGTTGGAGATTTTGACTGAAGCTGGGATACTCTGAGACTGAGTCATAGTTTGAAACTTGTCCAACACTTGTAGCTGACACACTCCTGTCTGATACATGAGGTGAAATTCAAAGGTTGCAGCATTTTGAGTCTGGGAGGCTTGGAGAGGTGCAAGAAGATTGAGATCTAGAGCAGAGCTTTTGAGTTTTATTGCACACAGTCAGAACTATTCTTCAAAATACAAGAGAGCAGACGTTGCCCATGGGATTATGACCTTTACCCTGATGTTCAAGTTTTCCCTGTTTACACCAGGGATAAGCTAAAATAAATATATTTACTTCGGATTGCCTGGGGCTCAAATGGTCTAAAAATATTGAAGCTCACGGCAGCATCTCACCAATGAGTTTATTTGAACAGAATCAGCATTATTTTTATAGAACACAAAAATACTTTACATAGTTCTGAGTAACGGAGTTATGAAAATGCCATCCTCATCTTCCCTTCAAATTATGTAGACTCACGTGTGGAGAAAAAATTATCAACAACTAAAACTTTGAAACAGTGTCTTTCCAGCTTTTGAAACACTCTTTCAAAAGCTCTGGGGAATGAAAAAAAATAAAAATCCACTTACTAGTGGATTTTATAGCATGAGAGCAAAAGGTTATGTTTTAAATCAGTGACATACACTGTCAGTAGTCTCTGAACTCTCATAATCACGTATTTGGTACAGTAGAGACATCCCTGCACCGTACTACTTAACACTGAAAGTATTTTCCTTCTAGACCTGGCCAACCTAAAGGAAGTATAAGACATTGAAGGCTCTCAGCACCTTTGCCTCTTGGACTCCAGTCATAGGGTACCAATTCCTGGAAAGGTTGACTTTTTCTTAGCAGGAGGCTGACAGGATGCCTCTTGCTGGGTCCTGTACCCATACCATTCTCCAGAATATGTCCAACCTCCTTGGTTTTGAACTTTCATTATTTGTTCCACCTGGAGCCTACAGGCATGACATTCAGAGAGCCGTTTTTTTTTATATGCTTGCTTACAGTCCCAGTGTCTGCCTTCCCTTTCTGTAGGCAAGGGCTTTTCAGGGCACAGTGTGTTTCAGCAGCATGTTTTTCTTTCTTTTTCTTACTTATTTCCTACTGTTACAGATGGATGAAAAAAGTTCTGTAAGAAATGTAAAACAACATTTTGTTGAAGCCCAGGTAATCAGGTTATCAGGATGGTCAATGCAGGAATGTCATTAGGCAAATTCCTTATGTGATGGATGACCTTCAAGTTCGCATATCCATTTTGGAGGTCTCTGATTTGAGAAATCTTGGACATAGTGTTGAAGGAGGCTAAATATTGTTTTCTTTAGCTGAAAGCAATGGAGATGCAGTCATAATGCATTTTTTTATTAAGTAACAGGTAAATGAAATTGATTGCCCAAGTTTATTACATTCAGGTCAGAGGAACAATTTTAACTTGACCTTTCTGTACCTGAAATTGCCTATGAAAAAGGGAGTGATAATTATCTTTTTTTGTCCTGCACAAATTGTTTAAGGCTGAGTGTGCTCCTTTGTGTAAAATGAGTCTCAGATGCACTGAGTCTGAAACACCACAGGAAGACCTGTGCCCATGGACAGTAGGAATTTCTAGGCAGCTGCTATTCAGGGATGGGTTTTTCCTTCTCTCTTCCAGCTCTGCAATAGCTCTGTAAATACAAAAAGACCTCATAAATGCACGGTCTACTTGTGTGGTATTGTTACGTACTTTGTTCACATTGCTTTTCAAGCAGTGCTGAACATAAACATTTTTTACATATTTTTCTCAGTGATTTTTCCTTGTGGTAAATTCTTAGACTCTGACATACTTTGAGCTTGCCTTCAGCGATCTGTACAGATGTTTCTTATTAGGATCTCCTTTGTTACATCATTTATTATAACACTGCTTTGCCAAATGTTTGAATTAAGAAAGGCATGCCATTCTGACAGTATTCAGAGATTCTTGCAAGGAAGTAAGGTAAGATATAGATGATATTCTGTTTTGAGCCCATAAGCACAGACGTTTCTGATTAGGGTTTTCAGCAGCTTATAAAACCAAATGGGATTTGATAGAAGCTGGCTATAAAGGAAGTTTTGCAAAACTTCTTAGAAAGATTTGAATCCTTAATTTGTATGTATTCCCAGCTGAAGTTCATTGTGTAGGAAAATGAATATGGGGAACTGTTGCATAACTAGCAAACTCCAATTTGGATTTCAGAGAAATATAATAAAGTGAAAATAAATTACATGGTAGTAATTGTTTTGGACTGCAGGGCTAGTGCAACTTCCAGGCAGAAAAACAAAAGGTCTGGTTTGCATGGTATTACTCAATTTTTAAACTGATTTATGTGTATTACATTCAAGGAAAACAGTGAAAAAAAAGTAGAATAAGGACAAAGATGACTCGGGTCCCCACAGTGGTGATGTATTTCTTATTATAACAAAGCACATAGAAAGAACCTATAAAAAGTGAGTACACCTCATTCACTTGACATTTTTCAGTGATAAACTACCATCCATCTGAACAAATATTCTTTTTAATATATGGCAGATTGTTCCATTGTACCCATCAGCACAATATCTGGATGACAGGGTCCCAACAGAGGCAGGAAAATATTATTACTCCATTACAGAGTGAGGCAAAGAAGGACTCAGAGACTTGTTCAAATTTTGTCAGGAGGAGTAGGGGAATGGAAAACCACATCTACTATTTCCCAGCCTAGTGCCTTAACACAGGACTTACTTGATATCTTAAAGATGGCCTTCCCCCATACTCATGGGACTAGTGGTCCGTGGCTTCTCCCGGCTCATCCAAGCACATCACAGTTATTCATTCATTTTAGCGCATGTATATGTATTCCATAAGAACCTGCTAGTTCTTCATGTGCCCACTATTTTTCATATGAAGGATTCTTACCTTTATTTCAGGATTGCTTGTCCCATGCCTGTGATATAGAAACAGTCAGAACAGATGAGTAGCAATGAAAGGGATTGAAAAGTCTTCTCACTTTTGTGCATTTCTTTGTGTATTGCCAGGGTTTTCTCTGCCACTGTCTTTCCCAGCACACTCATAAGACTCAGTGACTGCTCAAGGACTGGGAGCAGAGTGGAATTCCTCACTCTGGAAGCTGTACTGCTTGAAACTGCATATTTCTAAGCATCTAAAAGTATTATTCTGTTAGTAATGCTGCAGAACATTTAGCACCAGCAAGTTTTTGTACTGTTGCTCTATTCCAGCATCTGCATAGTTTGCTCTCCTTTTCAAATAATGTGTTTTCAGCCTCATGTGGTTCTCATATCAACGATGTTGTTTCCAATGCCATCTGCTAATTGCCACTCACATACAGGTGTTACCCAATAAAGCAAATCCAGTTCTCCTAGCCTGAGACAGACCTCTCAGCCTGTCCTTCTCTCTGTAGATATCCCAGTATGGCAGCAGGGACATCCAAAAATGTATTTAATTCATCAGCTCTGGGAAACTGTGCCCAGAATAAAACCCTGATGAGATCCTCAAAAGGAGACTATTTTAGAGGAAAGAAATTATGAAAAGTCAGATGAGGCAAGAAATACGTAAGCTCATCACTGGGAGAAATGATGTATATTTTTTTCTCAAGACTCATCTTTCCAATTGAAGTTTTCTTGTTGTGCCTTCTCTTTAGGGATGATCTGATGGTGGTATTGAAGATTAAACCAGTGCTGGTTTTGGAAAGGCTGATTTTCAGATTGCTCACCCAACTCTAGTATTTATTTGTTCAGCTCTCAGAGAATATTGAAAAGTGATACCTCGATTTTCAGATCTGTGTACAGATGATGTCCCCAATTTTTTTTTGTATTATCAGGTGCCAGAATGTACTTTGCTTTGTCTGATTGTGTCCCTTGGTGGTTACAGGCTATCACCATAGTAGAAATACATTCACTTTTACCATTATTCCCATGAAGATGAATACAACTTCATTAGAGGGGAGAAAATAAATTAAAAGTCATGGTTCTCATAGCTTCCCAGAGATTTTATCTAACCTGGTCCAGCTAGTGTCAAAATCTGTGTGTTGTGTGATATTGAATGCTTTGCCAAATTATAAAAAAAAATTCCAAGAGAAGACATGGGGTCCATGGAGGCTGTTCCCCAGGGAGTGCAGTGGAAGGTCTGCACTTGTACCAGAGAGACCTGGAGCCCCCAGCATGTTCTCAGCAACGAAATTATTGTACTTCATCTCCAGACAAAGTTAAAGAGGGAATCAGTTTCATTGGCCAGCTGCCATGTCTGGGGAGCTGCTGGTTTGATGTTAAGGTTTTTCTGATTTGCTGCTTTGTTTGATTCAAACAAAAATCACTTTTGTAGAAAAATAAGTCTGCGAGCTGGAAACTTGTTTTGTATCCAAATTTACTCTGAAATTTTTGAAAGTTTGGGCTTTTAAATTGCTAGAGTTTATAAGAAAAACCAGTAGCACGANAGATTCTTAGTTAGGATAAAACTTATGCAATATTATATGTAGTCAAACATAAAAACATAGCTGAATAAAAAATAAATTGCTAGAGTTTATAAGAAAAACCAGTAGCACGAATCTGTGAATAGAATACACATCAAAAATTCTAGGTGTGAAAAACAACTACAGTTCTAATAGTATCTCTGAGTCTCTTTTCTGATTCCACGTTTCCAAACTTTTCACTAGCATTGTAAAATGTAGGAAATTTCCATTAAAAAAAAAAAGAAAAACCTTCACATTTCCTGAGGAATTAGGAAAAATGCCAAGTGTTGTGAGGCTATGATAAAGGCAGGGGTGTTAGCAACATCAAGAGCAAGAATAGCTTTCTGCTAGCATTGTGAGCACTGGTGTTCTAACAAAACAATGTGATGTATCTTGAGGAATGACCCCCTTTTACTATGCTAATATGTTGCACTGGCATTTCTAAAATGTCCTAATTTGCATTGCACCCATTGGTTTTACACATTACTCACTTTATCCCTCATTGTTTTCAATTGTGCAAAGTAAAATTTAGCTGTGTGGTATAAAGAAATGCTACATAATGCTACTTATAAATGTAAGTAGAAATTGTGTTAGTACTCTCTAAACTGGCAGGCATGATAAAATACAAGTAATGACTGTGTATTATGTGTTTCTCAGATACCACTGATCAGATGAATAAATTGAACCACACTGAAAATGTCTTATATCTAGCCTAGGCTTGCTATCTTTCACAAGAATAGTGCTTAAAATGGACGTTCCTAATGTTTGATGCATGAGAAAATATTTCATATAATCCAACAGCAGGTGCCTGGTCCCAGCTCTGCTGGAACTTTAATCAGAGCAAACCTGTGTGCCCATGTGCAGATGTGCTATGTTCTTTTGGCATGGTGTCTGTGTCTAGGCAGGTCCTTGTTCTAGAACAACGTATATCTGCCAGAAAGTAATCTTCGGCAAAGGGTCCTGTACCCATACCTAGAACATGGTGCAGGTCTTCAGGGCTTTTCCATTGTCTTCTCCAGCTTTGTCACTAAAGAGTAAGCTGGCAAGTATATTTTGGAAGATCAACTATGGTTTAGTTTTTGAAACAATTTAGCATTACAAACATTATTCCAGCAGAGTAAAGCCTGGAAACTGATGTTCACATAGAGAGGCTACTGTGGAATAGTTGTCACAGAGAAGCTTGTTTCGTGGTAGTATGGCAGTTAACATCCCAGGTAAGAGAAGACTCACCCTGTGAGCAACCATTACCTGAATTTCTTGGTGAGTTATACAGTCCTTTCACAGATTCACAGATTATTGTGAGTTGGAAGGGACCCACAAGGATCATCAAGTCCAACTCTTAAACCACACCACTGCCTATCCAGCAGGAATTGAACCCTGGTCTCTCGCATGGCAGGCGGGGACACTCACCACTGTACTAAAGTGGATTTCCTTGACTGCCTAACTCTGCCAGATCCTTTTGAAATGGTTTATTAGAATTGTCCACAGCTTGTTTCTTCTTATTTTGCATTGGAAACAATAACCTAACTTTCCTTTGCATATCTTTATTTTTGTTTCTGTGGAAATCTCAAAAAAAATGCTGTATTCTGTTTGTGTGTCTACAGTTGGAGTCTGCACTTTCTCTTCAGTGCTGTTCAGGAACCTTTATATTGTTTAACCAGTAATAAGTGATTTCCTAGGAAAAATTGCCTGGTGGGTTATTGGTCAACCATCATGCAGACCAGTCCCTGAAGAGCTTCTGTCAGTGGCAGTCTGCCCTGGTTGGGAAGAATGGGAAGCGCCATGACCATGCCATCCTGCTCACGGGCTTTGATATCTGCTCTTGGAAAAATAAGCCCTGTGATACCTTAAGTATGATATCATTAGGCTATTCTACTGCTTCCTTCTTCAGGATTTGCACCTATCAGTGGCATGTGCAGCAAATACCGCAGTTGCACCATTAATGAAGATACAGGCCTTGGACTGGCTTTTACGATTGCTCACGAATCTGGACACAAGTAAGTTTTTTCATTTATAAACAAATACATAAGTGAATGAAAACATAGCACAGCTAATATAAATCATTTAAATGTACATCATTTGAATTGGCTGATTCTAAGTGGTAGATCATTTGGAAGCCCAGAGAGTGATGGTGAATGAAGTTACATCCAGCTGATGACTGATCACCAGTGGTGTCCCCTAGGGCTCAGAACTGAGTCCAGTCCTTTTTAGTACTTTTATCAATGGCACGAACAAGGGATTGGAGTGTCCCCTCAATAAGTTCACAGATAACACCAATTTGGATGGGAGTAGTGATCTGCTGTGGGGCAGGAAGGATCTGAAGTGGGATCTGTACAGGATGGATACATGGACTGAGGCCAACTAGATAATAGTCAACAAGGCCAAGTGCCAGGTACTACCCTTGGATCACAATAACTCTCTGCAGAGCTTCTGGCTTGGGCAGAGTGTATGGAAAGCTGGAAAAGGACTTGGGAGTGCTGTTTGACAGTGTCTGAACTTGAACCCAGGTGGGCAAGAAGGCCAGTGACACCTGTCTTATATCAAAAATAGTGTGGCCAGCAGGACTAGTGACATGGTTGTCCCTCTTTCTTGGGCACTGGTGAAGATGCATCTCAAACACTGGGGTTAGAGGAGGGAATGGAGCTAATGAAGGGTCTGGAGCACAAGTCTGGTGAGGAGCAGCATAGGGAGATGGGGATGCTCAGCCTGGAGAAAAGGAGGCATGGGGGAGAGATTCTCATGCTCTGCAACTCCCTGACAGGAGCTTGTAGCCGGGTGGTCTTTTCTCCCAGGTAGCAAGGCATAGAATAAAAGGAAATGGCATCAAATTGCACCAGAATATACTTAGTCTGGATATTTGGGAAAATTTCTTCACTGAAAGGGTTGTCAGGCATTAGCACAGACTGCCCAGAGAAATGATGGAATCACCATCTGTGGAGGGATCTAAAAGATGTGTAGATGTGGCACTTGGGGACATGGTTTAATGGTGGGTTTAACAGTGCTGGGTTAATGGTTGGACTTGATGATCTTAAATGTCTTTTCCAACCTAAGATTCTATGATTCTATGATAAGTCAGGGTCTGTTAGGTGGATCCCAGAATTCCATAGCTTTTTAATGATCTAAAAAGCTAGACTAGAAATGTATTTTATGTTGCAGAACTTCCTATAAATGTATTAATACAACTGTCTAATTGTATTTCCCATATTGTAAAAATAACCTGCTTCAACACTGGCATTAGCTCATATATATAAATAAAATTATATGAAATAAAAATGAAAACAACCTAATCCTTTCGCAATCCAGCCTCATGGGAAAAGCTGAGCTGAAGTCAGTGGGAAATACTCAAGGATACAAAATGGATTCTATTTCTAACCAGACACATAAGATTATCAAACAAAGCTGCTGGTTAAACAAATGTGGGTTTTTTCAGTTGTAGCACAAAAAGGTGAAATTTAGTTTTAGAAAAGCAGTTTATATTATATATCTGAAGGTTTGCTTCATTACTTGGCCATTTTAGTGTTGGACTATAATAATGTGGACAATAAAAGGAATAAATTCCTTACACTTCTTTTGTAAAGATATACTTTTTGATATCCTTTCCAGAAAAATGTTACTTGTGAAATGCATCTCTTCAAAGTGATAGCACAGTTGAGCATTTCTTTGTTGAAATGTTAATATTCTTTAGCAGCTAGGCAACTGGCATATCTTGGATCTCTCCATATAGGAATTTGTTTACTTTTTTTAGTAAGTAGTGTAGTCATTAACAACAGCCTTGGATATGCAATCAGAAGGATCTTGTGTCTTCTGCTACCTTATTAATGCACATTATTATTCACAACCTCCTGCAGATCTAAATACTACTGGCTTCTAAAAACTAAAAATGTATGGGGGAATATTAATGCTCAGAATAAGAAATTAATATTAATGTCTGCAGACAAGATTCTGCATTGTCTTCTATTTTGCATTGGTGTCATCTTATATAGTAGATATGCAACACTAATGGTGAGATTCAGCAGTGTTTCACAAGTGTTCTGAATTTACTTTTGAGCAACTTTCATGATTAATCGAAGTGCAAATGGGCATCAAACCCTTGAAACTTAAATTATAGAATCAAAGGACAAATTGCATACTGAAGTTACACACCAAGTGAGAAAATATAGTTCATTAGAATTATATGGATGCAGTTGATTTTATTAAGATGGATTAATTTAACAGCTGCTTTAAAATAATAGATACTAAAAAATAGATGGTTTGGTATTCAATAGTTACATTTTGCCTTTGCCATGCCAAGATGGCTAAGCCTGTCACTGTCTCTTCACCTTGGTTCTGCTTCCCTCCTAACAGCACATGGTGACCTCTTCATAACAAAAGTGCCTGTAGTTCATCTGATCATGTATCTTATTCCAGTTGACTGCCAATATTTCTCTTCATTATCCTAGGTATCTATAGCAATGATATTTAGAAAACGTAGCTGACTTTAGGAAGTGACAATTTGTCATTTTATAGTTACAGAAATCTTTGGATACCATTGTGAGCCATTTTCCATTTACATAAAAACAGAAGTTATATTCTCCACATAAAATTGATAAAAACAACAACAGTGAATTTTCTGCCTCTGTCTTGTTCCGTCTGTCTCCCTCTATCCTCATAATAAACCACCTGGTCATCAAAATTTGCAGCCCGGTATAGGAGTAAATTACTGCCCTATGCTTTGGGAAAGCTGAATATACCCACAAACTTGTTATCAGCATGTGTGTCTATCAATCAGTGTGTTATAAACTCTGAAGCAGACAATGCATGTGCTACCACCTAGCTTGAACAGGTTGAGTGAAAATTTGGAATACAATATTCTAGTTTAGGAGAAGAGGTGCATGTGAGACGTTTAAGTACAAGATCTAACCCTCTGCTGCTCATGTAGTCTCTCTCTAGCTAGTGAAAATAAGGGATGAGATGCAGAGCAGCCAGAAATAATAGAACTGTTGTTTTTTATGTACTCGAAGCTGTGACAGAGAGCGCATGTGAGCACATAATGTCATGCACCTGAAAACCACGATTAAGAGGTGAAAATACATGTTACATACTAAAAGGCAATTTGTCATATTAAGTAAAGAAGTGAGGTGAAGATTTTTATTTAAGAAGTCTCTACTCTGTTAATCTTTATATTTTAAAGGAAATCAAAATGTAGAACTAAATTGCTATGGCAGCAGAGTATAAATAAAAGCAGGTAACATAGCACTACAGGCACAATCAAGAGTTCAACTGCAGAAAGCAAACAAGACCAGCTTGCCTCTGCCATGTATTCTAGTTTTATAGCATGAGTGATTAGGAGACCCCAGATCTCATGTTTGACTGGGTATCTCCTTTGTATCAAAATACAATCAGCCCTTTTCCCCTTTGCATCCCCCAGATAGTGGCTTCACATCTTTGTGGCGTGAGTTTTCAGCGATTAAGGAGGCTTGTTTTGCAACTGCGCCTGCGCGACCTGACACACATGAATATTCAAAGTAGGTAGTCATGAATATTCAAATAAACACCCATGCTGTGCCGCGTGGACCATGGGTGCACTGCTCTGCCTGCGCCGCGTCTGCCCTGAGGCAGCTGCGGCAGCTCGGCTTTGCTCAAGCATGCGTCTCCCGCCTGCTCTGCTCGAGCGTGCGCCGCTCCCGTGGCGGCTTGGCTCTGCTCAAGCGTGAGCCACCTCCCACTCCAAGTGAGGAGGCTTCGTGCAGTTATGAAAGATTTACATGTTCTCAGGTTAGACATGGTGTCCAAGACTTTCTTGGGATAGACATCTACCTCAAGTATGGAGAGACCAGGTCTACCCACACGGAGAAACACCAAGACAGTGGCACAGGCTGCTCCCTGCACCAGTGTCCCTGGTGTGAGGGTACGGGACAAATTTGCATATTAATGAGCTGCCATTCTACGCGGACAGAGGGTTTCATGGGTAGGGGGCAAGACCGCAGTACCATGGTATCAGAGGGCTGCCTGTAACGTAATTCCTCAGACCCTGACATCTTACGTGCATGAGCTTCACGTACGGGCCAGAATTTGTATTTCTGGAGAGGATAAATGTATGTATAGTTCTTCAGTAATAAGACAGAGTGGTATGCACAATTGTACATGCAGTTTCTATTCTGAGTAGTAGTCAGGTTAACTAAGATATTTCATGTAGTTCCATGCTGGATCTGTAGGCATTGATGGGAAAATGTTAGAAGTTACCCTGGTCTTCAGGGTATCCCAGGATGTCTGGTATGGATGAAATCCTGATATCTGTGTACTATACTACCTTGTGCTTTGCCATTTTCTTTCTAGAACAAGAAATTTCAAGGTTCTCTAAGTCAGTTACTTGTTCTTTTAAGTCCCTGTCTGCTAATATAGACACGTCCTTGGAAGGTAAAGGAACCTTCAGAAGTCCCTCTTTGAAGAGATAGTCCTATAACTAGAATACTGTTTTGGAAGAGAAACTGAAAGAAGAGACTGTTTGAACTATAATCCTCTAGCAAATACAATCAAATACTGCTGTATTTCTTCACCTCAAGAGCCTCAACTTGGAAGACTCCTATTTCAGTATTTTTCCTGTGTGTCACAAGATTATAAAGCACAATCTTCTACCATTTTTGTATATTAGTGCTAATAAGGAAGAAAATATCCACAGCAATAAAGATAAAAGTTCAAGGCAAATTGAACTTCTTTGACAACGTGATTTCCATAGTGATTGTGCTCTGAAAAGATCTAGAGATAAATATCAGAGACTCCATTTCTTTGTTTATTATAATATTTGTTAAATGAACCCAGAGGGAAAGAGGGGAAGAAATGGAGACTTGAAAACTTAAATATGAATAATCATATTATAGATGTATGTTTTGAATAATAAATGTTTTCATGGAATGACCAATAAGTCTACGAATCTGTCTTCTAAATGTTAGTCTAACTGATTATGTCACTGCAAATTTGGAGTGCTTGTGTGGTGTGTTTTCTTTCAGTCTTTGTCCACCATGAATTGCTGATACTAAGAATGAACAAAAACAATTGCAGTAATCTGTTTCATCTTGGATGATATCAGGATTGTTTCTTGAAACCTTTTATTTCATAATTTTTCCAGGGTGCTTATATGTATTCTTATGGGGTTACTAGTGTTTGCCTTTAAAGACTATTCCATGATCTAATAGAGCTTATCATTATTAAGACATTTTTTCTCCTATTCAGCCTGAACTATTCTATGTATATCTTCTTGTTATTATCTTGTGACATATCTCCCCCCTTGATATTTATGCAGCTTAGCTGTTTAGAGATAGCAGTCACTTCCTCCCTTCTTGGTTTTCATTTAACACATCTGAATGTGATACTTATTAAGAACAAAAAGTGCATCTTTAAAGAACAGATTTCATACTGAGGAGGTATTCTCTTAGCTCAGCTACAGAGACCTTTGGCACTTGTAGTGGGAGATAATTTAGATCTTTAAAGGAATTAATATGATTTTATTATTGCTTATATTCAATGCAGCTACATTATTATGGTGTTCTAGATACATAAATAATATCTAATCTTACTTTTTTTCTTGCATAGCACATTCTTGTGAAAGCAGTAACTTTGCTCAAAGGATATATTCTGAAGATTTATACACTTATAAACATTTTAGGTTTAATATTCGAAGTGTGTTTGCTATAATTGTTTTTTATGATTAATCTCTCAGCATTTATGCAGTGTTCTTTTGCAAACATCTTTGTATAATTTATTTATCTTGATGTATTAAGCCTGAAAACATTTTTCTGTGTGAGAATTTAAAGAGTATTAGATTAGAAGCTTCCACTGATAGAAAAGGGAAGCTGAGGCACAGGGGAGAACATTATTTCCTCATAGGCACACATGGAGTGTGTGCCCTTTGCCAAATTGAGTGAGACAAATTTGGGACTGGGGAACAAAATGCTTATATTAATGTTTATATACTTCTGAAATCATTGTTCCTCATTCTTTTTAAAACAAACCACACATTTGTATGCATTTATCTGAGATCTTTGTGTAGTGAAAAATGGTCTTCCTGGCACACTTCCAGAGTCCCAAACTTTTGAATTGTAGTCCCACATTTACCTGTGATGCTCATTTGGGTCATTTTTGTCTTAGGGCCAGAGTAAAATCCCTGGACACCAGGTGCTCCTTGTGGCAGCTGTGCTCTCTGTCTGGGACAAGGTTGAGCAGAAGTTCAGGCCAGAAGCTGCCGAACACTCAGCCTTCTTCTGGGTGAGACCTGCAGACCCACTGAGAAGGGGCCCTCCACCAATGCAGAGGGGCATATGCAAATTAGCACTCAGCCCTTAGTAGTGTGGACACAACAAGTTTCAGTAACATGGCAAATAAATACTGGGATCACAGATGGATTTGGCTGGCAAAAACTATTGCCTAGAGTCTACTGTGCTTACATGCTTCTGTAAATTCCAATGAGTAGGTTCTTTTCAGTTTTTAAGATGCTCAGTTACCCCTCCGTCTCTTTGTGCATCTCTTCCTTTATGGTAGTCTAAAAATATGGTTTCTATCAGTGGGCATAATTTGGAGATGACTTATGGAAAATATAAACATCAACAGGGCACAAAACTGTATTATAACATCAGTAGTTTTTGATTCCAAACTGCTAGGCAGTTCCCACTGGGAGAAACCTCCACAGATACGTTGGAGTTTCTAAATCATATCCTAACTGCAACTGTCTATGTACAGCGGAAAGCTAATTAATTTGCTAATATTAACAATAATTATTATTATGGAAGTGTAATGTTAAGCAAGAATCTGTTTGCTTTGTTATCAGAAAGGTTATACCTTTGGCATTTTTAATGCAGAGCCTTTTCATCGTATTATTTGCCTTTAATTTCCTGCTAACAGCATGACATGCTGAGCCCAGTGTTTCTAACGCTCTAGAAGCACTCTGAGAATATTCGAAGTCCTTTGCCCTCTTGTTGTGCCCTTCAGTCCTAACCCCAAAGGCATTTATTACCCCAGCAGGTATTGCC
>WEKX01018757.1:2022-29267 GCA_013390025.1 Pitta sordida
AATCCTCCCGTCTGGGGTGGGGGAGAGAGAGGGGGGAAAGAAAAAAACCCGAATAAAACTTTTTACTTTGTAAACATGTAAAACAAAACCTCTAACACTAACCCATGACAAAATTATAGATTACTTGCTCCTGAAGAGAGTGGTTTGGCAGTAGATAATTTGAATTTCTGGTCTAAAATGGAGAAAATAGGACTTAGAAAGACAGCATCAACAGGCTAAAGTTCAGAGTGCTAACGAATAATTCATTGCTGTTTTGCTATTTGCATCACTTTAGTTTCATTGCAGATTATGAAGCAGTTGCAAGGAAAAAATTTAGGAAGAATCAGTAGAGGTGAAACCTGTATATATTCCTTTGTAGTTTATAAAATCTGCTGGTGAGTTGGAGCTGCTGAAGCCTGTCTTCTAGCTTCAGTTCTTACAGCATGAGCAATTTTTTTTTGTTTCTGTTCGGAAAAATTGAAGGACCGAAAATACATTTCAGTTCTAGTCCTATTTACCTGTGTATAACTTCCACTTCTCTTTTTCAGTACTCTAAACCATGTAGTAGCTCATGTAGTAGTGACTTTTTTTTTGTATACTTTTTTGAAAAATCAAAGAGGCTGGACACTCTGGGGTTTTCAGAGGTACTCCACCAAAGATCTTGCTAACTACAGCACAGGACTAATATGTCCTGATGAGAATGCAGATTTGCAGCTAAGCAGCAGCTTAAAATTTTGTTTGGGTAGCTATATGACTAGTGGTTGGCCTCCAGTTTGTGCTTGTTATCTCTTGAGTGAGCCCCTCCTTGTAGAAACAAGCAAACCTGACATTTTTTGATAGAAACAAAGAGCTCTGGGGACCTCAGCCTCTAGTCTGAGTTCAGGCGGGATTCTAGTTGTGGCGCCCTGTGGCCTACGGTGACAGTTGTCTTTGTCAGTGCCCATAAGGAAAGCTACTTCAGCTTTGCGCAGGCCAGAACTCACTGCATCAATACCCTGAAATTTTGTATTTGGTTTTTTTTTCCCTCTTTCTGATTATAAAGCAGAAACTAAATTTAACTTTTGTTTTGTGATGCTGACAGTCAGCTAGCTAAGAACGAAGCAAAAAGATGAAACAAAATTATTAATTCATTGCTTTAGTGTGAGGGCGTCTATGTAAACAAGTTTGTTACAGGAAATTATTTCAGTGTTTTTGTAGCAGATTGTATGTTAATGTCAAATGAAACAGCTTAACTATTGAAGAAATGAAGGAGAGTTAAGTTCCTAAATGAGTTTATTTTAGTTTCAAGTGGGGCAACAAGGTTGCTTGAACTTAATTTGTTGAGGCTGCTTGGATTAATTTTAAAATATGCCTTTGTGCCTTGCCATGGTCTTCCAAGACTTTTAAAAACACATAGAAACACTTAGAATTTCGAAAAAGCATGTATTGTTTCAACTGAATAATAAATAGGACAGAATATGAATGAAATTTGTTGGGAGTAATATCTCAGGCTTTTTTTATAGCTAATGAGAAAAACAAGTGAAACCCCTACCTGTTGTAAAGCTATATACAAAACAGTTGAAAAATGTAATTAGAAAATGAAAACATTATACCGTAAGGCAGACAAGTATTAATCTCAAATATTGCATTTAAGATTTATATTAAATTAAAATAATTTAGTATATATAAAACATAACTCCTATCTCTGATTATATGCATCTCTTCCACAAAGGTCCTATTTACCACAGTTCAGATGAGATCCTCCTGCTTGGTGCTGTCAGCTTGGTGTTTTGGAAATAACGGAATTTTAATGCGGTACAGAAACTAATAATAAATGAGAATTCATGGTTAGACGGATTTACTCAAGTGGTTCTTTAAAAATGCTTGTTATACATATTTGAAGTCAAGCTGCACGTTTATAAAACCAGGAATATGTTTCACTGAGTAAGATGTATCATGTGAGAAAATGAACAGATCCTTTGCTTTTAAAATGCTTTCTTCTTTTATGCAGCAGATGGTGCTAGATTGTGAATATATGTCAATTTGATTTATTTGTAGTCTGAAAAATATATGGTGAAAGACAGGGCATGTACAATGTTCAGATAGACTACATAGCAAAGTGATCCTTATAAACTCATTTGTTTTGGCACAGTCTTCGGTGGTGTGCATGCTTTTCCTGATGGTCTCCTCTGCACCCTTCCATGACTTTCAGAACTGCCCCATCTACTCCACTTATGAAGGATAAGAAAATGACAATGAATTGAGTGGCAGAATTACAGTCAGTTCTAAAATGTACCTTCTAGCCAAAGAATAGATATAGTAGAGGTAATAGGAGATTGGACAAACTTAATTTATCTTTTGTTCTGGAGCCTCTTGGACTTTTCCCAGTCCAAGTCTGTGTGTTTGTTAGCACTGCTAGACTTATCTTTGGCAGGCACAGCCATGTTACTGAAAAGACTAAATATGGATCCACAGAAGGGTGCTTATTTAGACCTGTGCTCAGACTGCCCCTCAATAGGTCTTTGAGCTCACCTAAGGTGTCTATCTGCAGCCTGGCATCTAAAGTTGCTAGAGGTCAAAGAGCAGCAGGAGTGAAAGTGCACAACTACCAAAGCATAGGATGCCACATGGCTTCTAACGTTATCCTGCCCTTGTGCTCTCCTGCCCCCATCCAGCATGAGCCATTGTCAGGGTACCGTCAGCTCTAGTCACATCACCTGTACCTCAGTGTAATTGGATTTGTTGGCTGAAACATTATGTAAGGAGTTCAGTGTCTGACTCTTGAGAGATTACAATGGACATTTGGTTTCTAAGTTTACAGGGCTCTTTTGAAAATTCCAGATGCAACGGCATGCAAAATATGCTGTTTTGTCCTTTGACAGTGGAAACCTTTGTAAGACTGTGAGCTTAGATCCTGACTTCTGCTTTAGGAAGGCATAAATAAAGAGATATGCAAAGTTATACTTTATTTGCCTTATCCAAGACTTAGAGGATCAAAGAGTCAGTGTCATCGCAGCATTTCCAGAGGCCCTTGCTGGAATGGAGAAATGCTCTTTTGGGATCCTTCAGGCGCTCTAATTAGAAATTCAATAGAATTTCTAATACCTGAAGCACTGAGGTATTTCTAATACCTGAAGCACTTAGGAAAACTAGTATATATTTACAGAGACATTCACAAGTATCACCCCAGAAAGCATGTCCTGAGATCAGTGCAGCTTTCTGGTGGTCAGTACATTGGTAAGTATTGAGAATTATTATTATTAAATTAGTGGATTAGTGAAGTGGAACTGAAAGAGGTTTTCAAAGGTGTGAGAGAATGTTTAATCCTATCAAAGCAACTGCAGGAAGTTTAATCACAAGACCGCAGCTAATGCTGGTACATCCAGGTGTTACTGAAATTTTTCCTAAGTGAGACTTGGAAAATAATAATGGCATAATTACTTAGTGACTTCACAGGTGGGGAAACAATATGAAAAATAGTCCAGAGTGTTGGATCACCTGAGTAATTTTCTCAAAAATGCAATTAAAGTGTTGCCCAAATTAATATCTGTTTTGGATATCATTGCCGCAGTGTGAATGGTCATGGAAACATCTCTTGTGTTTTAGCTTCCCACATACAGTTCAGACTGCTTGTTTCAAGTTCTTGTGCAAATTAGTTCACATCTGTATTTTCTTTTTTCCCCCCATCTTCTAGCCCATTTCTTGCCTGTCTTTCCTGTCTCAAATCAGCCCCTTTTCCTGCACTGCCCCTCTGATTTCTTTTCTGATAATTTTTTTCTAACTTTTTTTTTAATTTGAAAATTTGTAAGTTATTAGTCTAAGCCTTATGTGGCCACAAACACATTGTTTTCCCTAGTGGAGAGGATTGAAGTGTAAAAAGAAAGAAATCATACAAGAATAATGTGCCAGTGCTGTGTGCTGTGTATAAAACTTTCCTGAATACTGAGAATTAACTGTATGCAAATAACAAAACTCTGCCTGGTAAAATGCCATGAAAAATACCCATGATAGATTCATTGGACCATATAATATTGTTCAAAATTGAAATGCATCTTATACCCCGACCAGGTTTTGGTCAGTGGCTTGGCCTTTGGGAACAGTGAAGGTGTCACAGAAACTGAATTAAGTCAAAGAGAACAAATGAGGAAAGCAATCAGTAATGATTTTACTTTGAGTAAACTGAGGTTGTTCTAACAGCTTTTTCATTTTTTTCTTGTCTGCCTAGGTAATCAGTCCTCAGTTTTAATGGCTCAGAAGAAGAGATCTAGCTTCTGTGGGATCTGTTTCCTTCAAGAGAAATCTCTGGATATTGCTGTTTTTCTCTAAGTCTCCTGTCTTCAGTGTAGTGGATTAAGCCTGACTGTGTCTGTATGTGGCCGACTTCAAGATGTTTGAAACAGGCAGATCACTCTCCATGAAATGAATTAGATAATTATCACAGAATCACAGAATATTATGAGTTGGAATTATGGGGTATTAAAAGGGTATTAAGAAGGTCTGCTATTTGCCCATGATCTCTTTGAGTAAGAATTACGGTATCAGACTGCAGTAGAGGTATCTGGCAAAAATAAAATGCATCTTATTTGTTGACATGTGCCTTGTCCCTTGAATCAGTGCCTTGGGAAAGGACCTTGGCTTCAGGATTCAACCAAACATACACTAATAAGAGAAGGCCCTTGATTCCCCACCAGCCTTGGCCATGTCCCTGGGTAACAGCAAGCACCACTGACGTGGAGCCAGGCTCAAGGGCTTCCTCTGAGGAGAGGGAGTCCAGGTTTGAGGCACATGCTGGGAAGATGACAAACACCATGAGATGTGACAGTGTGCTGCATCCCTGCAGGAGCCTGCTCTGTTTGGATGAGCTGGTTCTATAGATAAATGTTTGCTGCTCTCTGTATCTTTTCAATAATGCAACATGTGTGAAGAACACAAAAAATGCTGATAACCCACTATCCTGTGCTGTTTCCAGTGGTCCTCTTTCCTAGATCCTTGTTTATAACAAAAAGTAATAACATGTTTCTTATGTAGGCTGCAAAGGATGCACATAGTACAGCAATGACTATGGAGATCTCGGGAGAAGGAGGTTTGCCAAGTATGCAATAAGACCTCACAGAATAGGTGAGACATGTATGGGACAGTATGGACGTAACTGGGAGCCTTCAAAAGTGCCATGTAGTGGGGATAGGGAAGGGGACGTGGAGTCGCTCACAGGGACTCCTCAAATTGACAACCTCATAACAACATTAAAGTGATGAACAGGATTTGACCTCTGATATATTTTTAGTCTGCAGCTAAGTGCTCCATTTCTCAAAACTCTTACAAATGTTACCTTTTTGAGATTTGATTTTACAAATCAAATTCCACAGGAAAGAGTGATTTCTTGACTTCTCCATTACTTCACTTTTATCTTGTATCCAACATAGTCATGTTTTCTCAGACTTTCACCTTTATATCAGATACTGCCTTAATTTGTTCAACAGCTACCTAGTTTTGCAATTTATGGGCGTCTCAGGGTCACTTTTCCGCTGCCTTTGCCTTTCAATTCCCTGCGCTATTATTGATAATCCATTTAAAACTTACAGTCTGGTTCTGCAACCTTTAGAAATCTAGATGAGAATCATCTAAGAGCTACTTGTTCAATTTTGAGTTTCTGACCCTTATAATAAGTGGATTCTGAGTGAATGTTGTCATAGGCTCTACAATACTGCATATCTGACTCAACAGTCTCAGGTAAGTTAAAGGATAAAAAGAAATACTTCTCTGAGATTTTTTAAGAAATGAAATCCTGTCTTTTTCTTTTCAGGATCTCATGCTCTTTTAGTTTCTTGAGCACAATCTAACAACTGCATTCTTTCCCTATGCACTATGGGCTATTGAAAGTCTAGCATCTTTGAGCAAACAATAGAAAAATATGAAAAACTCTAACTCTTGCAAAATGCTAAGTCTGTGTGATCAGCTGTTCTTTTCATATTTGCCTGCTTCCGTCTGTTTTCTTGCAGATTTGATGCGTGGCTTTACTTTCACTCTGACCACCAGGAAATGTTCTTTAGTATTCAAGCAGGAGCACTATGTGCTCCTTGCAGGAGCACAGTGCTCATTGTTACCGGGTGGCTTAACACAGAACATCAAACTGGTGAGGCTGTCATGAGAGGCTCCCACAATCAGTGTAGCAGGTGCTGAGCTGGGCAAAGATGGTCTGGTGTGGTAGCTCAGTGCTGAATGTGGGAAATGACCCTCCCAGCAGCAGCATTCTCATCTCTCCTGTCCCTCTTTTGTCTAAAAAGAGAAGCAAACTTGATCCTTCATGCAAGTTCCCTGTGTCTCCCATCCCAGCTCCTTTCCACAGCAGTAAGAGCCTAGCCCTGGGTCCTGTTCTCAATGAGGAGCAATTCATCTGTTTTTGCCATAATGAAACATGGGGTCATTCAGGAGGTCATTCAGCCCAGCCTCCTGTTCACAACATAGTCAGTGTGGGGCTGTTCAGGCCAGGTTACTCAAGGCTTTGGAGACTTGGTAAAGGCAGTGGAGCCATGTCCGATCCTAGTTAGAAGAATGAGAACAGAATCTCTTGCATAGTTGTTTATCTTGATATCAGCAAGGCATCTAATACTATCTCCAATGCTTTCACTGACAAACTAATGAAGAATGAACTAGGTAAATGGAAAACCTTCTGAACTGGTGGTCTTAAAAGGTTGTAATCAACAACTTGAAGTCCAGCGGGGGGCCAGTCACTTGCGGTGTGCCTGAGGAGACCAATAATGGTCATCAATGATGTCTTCATTAATGATCTGGATGGTGGGATATAGTCCCTTCTGAGCAAGTCTGCATATGATATAAAACTGGGAGGAGTGATTATAGACCAGATGGTTGTGCTGCAGTTCAAAAGGATCCTGTCAGGCTCCAGAAATGGTGTCAGAAGTTTCATTATGTTGAATAAAATGGATTATCATTTCCTCCCATTGGGAAGGGATAACTTCATGCACCACTAGATGCTGGGGAGCAACTGTCTGGAAACCAGATTTACATTAAATTAGTTGGGAATTCTAATAGTAAACAAATGTGATCCAGCAGTGTGCCCTCACAGCAAAGATGGCCAACAGTCTCCTGCCTGGATCAGACAGATTATTACCAGCCATGGAGGTGATCCTTCCTCTTTACTCAGCCTTGGTGGTGGCCCAGTGGAAGAGAGAAAGGGGCTTGCTGGAGTGAGTTGAGTGAAGGACTATGAACATGATCAGGAAAGTGGAACATGCTGCATAATAGAGGCTAAAAGAGCTGGGATTGTTCAGCCTGGAGAAGAAAAGTCTCATGAGGATCTGATCAATGTGTACATATGCCTACTAAGAATGACTAAAAAAGGCAAAGCCAGGCTCTTGCTGAGGTACCCAGTGACAGAATACGAGATTATGGGCACAAACTGAAACAGGAAATGGAGCGATCATGCAAAGTTTCACTCTGAACACTCATCTTAAACTGCAGCTTGGCAGGCGGTTAGTCTCAAGAGCAAGAATTAGCATTTTTCAAAGACATCACTCTGTTCTTCATCTCAAATATGCATTACAATCGCCCCTTTTAAACTTTGTGCCCCCCATATTGTGGCTTCAGATCTTAGCGGCATGATTTTTTAGCGATGTAGGAGGCCCGTTTCGCAACTGCGCATGCGCGACCTGCTGTGGTGGCGGCGGCGGCCGCCCAGGTGGTGGAACGGGCAGCGGTGGGGGCGTGGGCAGCAGCAAGGGCTGCATGGGAGGCGGGAGCGGTGTGGGGGGCAGCGGCAGGGGCAGCTGTGGTGACCACCATTCAATGGGGAAGTTGGGCTGCACAGGTCCCAAATAAGACCGCGGGTCCACGTTTTAGGAGACCTGACTGTATTTTGTCCATGATTTGCTGCCTTTTGTGTTTCTTTTTTCTGTGACTTATTAATATTATACAGGCTCCACTTAAATAAAACTACCCTCTCTGTCTCTGCCTCTGTCTCTCTCTCTGCTGCACTCAAAGGTAAGATTCTTGTGTCAAATAGCAAGTACCAAAGTACCAGGTACTGCTTATGCCAGCTAAAGAAAACTGGTAAATGTTTCAATGCAAAAGAATTGTAAGACTTGTAAATAAAGTGCATTTTGTGATCAAACAAAGAAAAATATATCTATTTGTAAATTAATGTGTTTATGTGAACCAGTGAAAGGGTCTTGCTGAAGAACCCATAGGGACCATGCCATGGGGTGGGGGGAAGGTTTGGATGTTCAAGGAGGAAAAGTTTTTTATCTGTATTTTTTCTTTTCTCTCCTGAGTTCAGGAGGGGGTGGGGTGGGGCAGAGAGGGTCTGTGCAGGGATTCAGGAGCACTCTTAGCCTAGCCCCAGTGATGTCTGAGCCCTGAGGGTCACCTGGGGGAGAAAGGGGTTGTCACGGGATGTCCCTTACCAATTTTGGAGGATGACCATGTGACTGAAACGGCAGCCGTCATGTTTCCTGGCTTTAGGGGTTTCTTCCTGGAAGCCTCTCTTAGAGCCTCCCTCTGGGAGCTCTGGGCCATGGAGGAGGCAGTGCAGAGAACTCTGGGAATTGTGGTAGAACTAACTGCCTTTGTCATAGGGAAAGAATAACACATGGGGAGACTCTGTTTCTGGGGATCCCCTCAAGAAAGGATTAGATACCTTTTAAGATACAGCACTGCCTCAGGGACTGCCTCTTTTTGGTTCCAGCTTTGCCTTGGAGAGAAACTGCTGCTCTCTGCCCGCTGCCTGACCCAGGATTCTCCTTGCTGCTTGTCTTGGACTCCTGCCTCTCAGTCTGCATCCATCATTCTTGCCTGCTACCTTCCTCACTAGTGGAGTCAGAGAAAGAAAGAGACATTGGACCCTGGATCCAGCTATCGGCTTCGGTTTTCACAGGTTCACAGGTTATTCCGAGTTGGAAGTGACCCAAAAGGATCATTTAGTCCAACTCCCAAGCGAGTGCCCACCTAGGGATTGAATCCACAACCCTGGAGCCATGGGCACCACACTCCACTCATCCAAGCCTCCCATCGTCTATGCCATGTCACTGAGTTCCTCATCCAGTCTTTTCTTAAATACCTTCAGGGATGGTGACTCCACCACCTCCCTGGGCAGACCATTCCAATGAGGGATCACTCTGTGAAAAACCTCTTCCTAACCTCCAGTCTAAACCTCCCCTGGTGTAGCTTAAGGCCGTGTCCTCTTGTTCTGGTACTGAGAGAAGCCTNAGTTAATATATATACATACATAAAATATATATTTTGTATATATACAGTCATACCTCGCTCATACCTTCTCATTTGCAGCTTCGCTGATTTCTGGAATATTTTACTGCGAATCTTACTCAGTTATTCACGGAGCTTCCTGGTTGATGCATGCAGAGTACATGGCACCCCCCATGGGGTGGGACTGACATGCCCCCACGGGGCAGGTGGTGCCTCTTGCTCGCTGGGGACAGCCACAGATCACTCCCTTATGAGTGNTACAGGGGACGAATAACTTCCCTATTCTGACGGACCACACTGTTCCTGATAATGGCCAGGATGCCACTGGCCCTTTTAGCCACCTGAGTACAATGCTGGCTGCCTTTTCCTCCGAGTTTGTCTGCCCGTGCCTTCCTCCTGTGAGCCCTTCATCTCCTCAGGGACCCAATTTGTCCCTGAGTAGAGACAGTGACATCCTCTTGTTTTTGCTCTGTGGCAACTTGTGTACCTGCTGCCGCTGGCATATTTCCGCTGCTTCTGGGGGATATTTTTGATTGGTGGTTGTGGGGGTTCCCTGTTGTTTAGTGTTGGCAGTTTAATTCATACATATATATATATNGTTGTGCCATGGCGTGGTCCCCTGGCGTGGTCCCTTCCCCATTCTGGAGTGGGGAAGGGTTATCTTGTGTGTCTCCATGGCCGATCCCTATCAGGAAAGGCATATACGAAGTCTAACACACATCACTGTGGCATGCCTCAGGGCACATGGAGCCCCACACGGGGATGCATCACTTCAGGCTGCCCTCGGTCTGCCCCAGGCTGCGAGTAGGCGCTGATACCAGTGTGGCTCTGCAGAAGTCACACCCTCCCCTGTCATTCTAAACCTAGTCGGGTGACTGACCCCCACCAGGTTCTCACTGAGTACATACAGCACCCTGCTCTGTCTTCTCCAGTGTCTGTCCCAGCACCACAGCCCTCCAGCACCTCGCTGCACCAGGAAGAGGTTTCTGTTCCCCCATGCCCTCCCTCACTGAGGTAGGGGGAAGCAGCATTCTGCTGGGTCCATGAAGCCAGCACTGCTGCTCCCACACTCAGGACCCACAGATGTATCGTAGCTGCTGCAGTTAAAAGGAAAAAGCATGCAGGAGCATGTAGCAGCATGCAGCAGCTAGCTGTTTTCTCCTGCTAGCTGCTGCTTGCTGTTTTCTCCTGCTTGATGCTGCATGCTCCTGCATGCTCCTGCTTGCTGCTGCTTGCTGCTGCTACTCCTGCTGCTTGGAGCTGAGGGGGTGGGAGGCTTTGCCATATTTACATAAAAAACTGTGAATACACAACTGTGAATCGCGGCAAAACCCGCGAATACATGATTGTGACTTGTTGCAAAAGGCGTGAATACGCGAACCCAGAAGCGTGAATCTGCAATTGCAAAAAGCGCGAATGCACGAATACGCAACTGCAAATCTCAGCAAAACCTGTGAATAGGCGAATACATGAGTACTGCACCTGTGTTGACTGGGAAAATCAGTGAATACTTCTCATGGATTAAGAAGCTGTGAATCAGCGATGCTGTGAATCAGAAGGCACAAATGAACGAGGTATAGTCTTACCACCGTATTCGTGGATTATAGGTCTCCTGCCGGTCCTGCGAATTGTCCAATCTGTGAACTCGGCTCATGGGGAAAAACCCCTGCAAATCCCTGAATCTGTGACTGTGAACTGTGAGGAAAAACTGCACATTGTGAGGAAAACCACGAATTGTGAGGAAAACCGTGAATAATGTGAACTTGGAAGCGTGAATCATGAGGAAATTCACTTTAGAATAGTGATGAGTGTACCCCCGTCTCATGTGGGAGACCGGGGGCTCGATTCCCACCAGGGAGGCAGTGGTGCTGTTTAAGACTTGGACTTGATGATCCTTGTGGGTCCCTTTCCCACTCAGAATATTCTGTGATTCTGTGAAAACTGGGAATCTGTGATCTCAAAACATGGCAAAAGGCATGGACACGCTAACCCTCAGCCCAATATTGAAGCCTTAATTTCGTACCATCAGCTCAGGTTTAACCTGTAGCTTCTTGCTGGAAGGGAACCAGCTTCTGCTCCTGGGAGGTAGACCTCAGCAGCCAGAAGCATCTGGTGTTACAGCACGGGCTGGGGAAAAGGAGACACAAGGTTGATGGACTGCCATTGGAATCGTGTTCTTTCTGCTCTCTCACATTTTGAGTTATAATTTTTTTGTTTAGAGCCTTGTGGTGCCATTGTGACCCAGGGTAGAGTAGGGCAGCAGGATATCAAATTGGATATCAGAGCCTCAGGGCTCTTGGGAAGATGTGTTTTGTTGTACATTCTGCCAATTGAAAGCAGCCTTGAGGCCGGGTTTTATGCATTTCTTATGCCTTCTTACTTCATGCTTTTTTATCCATTTGCAGAAACAGTAGCAGTAATAGAAAATAATTTGCCTTAAAATAAGTCAAAATTCTAGTGAACTGGGTGATATCATGAAGATATTCAATCACCTGATTCCAGTCCTTCTTCTCCCTCAACATACAAGTCTTTCTCTGTTCTCTGTATCACTCTTTCTGCTCATTCATAATATTTAGCATAAGTTTTCAGCATCCAAGATATTTAAATTTGCACACCGTGGTAAAATATATAATCTAAGTTAGCTGTCTAAAATCTACCTAAACTGTAGTTCATGGAGATTTTTGTATCTTCTAAGAAATGATTATTCTTTTTTCTATGTGCTTTCACTAAGATGTTGCTTCTGTTGCTTACGATCAAACATGTCAGACGTACATGTGAATGAGTGTTTGACTAAGTGTCATGAGTAACACCTTATTTCATAAGTAGTGACAGCATGGACCTGTTCTTGCTCTTTTAGGAATATTTGTGATCTTTCTATGTCTTATTTTAGGCTTGCTGCAGGAGTTCAGTAGTTCATAAACATTTTCTGAAGAAACAAAAAACTGACAAAAATGGACAGCTTGAAATAATGTGTCAAAGATGATAGGGATAATTTATTTCTTCATAGTAGAAAGATGGAAATCAATCCTTTCTCAGCACTGAAAAAAGTTCAGTTTGCAGTTTTCAAGAAGAGATCTTTTTCCTGCTGCTTGCTTCATACTGTACAACCAGTTCTAAAAAGGAACTTTCAGTATTTGCATCTTTGTGATTTTTTCAGAAACACTAGCTCATTTGTTCTTAATAATGTTACTGAAAAATACCGGTAATTATATAATGGCTATAGAAATCACATTTTAAATAAATGAAGAGAGAAATGATTTTTTTTATTATAACTCTCCAATTCATATGTAATTACCAGATATAAAAGAACCTTCCTGGTATGCATAATGACCAGCTTTTGTCCTTGCATGAAAAGTCGAGGTGTTTTCATTCAAGGTTTTGTTCTGTTCAGCTTATTCCTGGCTGGTTGGGAAGACAGAGGCAGCTGTTTTTATGACAAGTCACAGAGCCCTTCCCCAGACTATTGAAAGTGCTGGTTTGAAAACCAGCTGGGTGTATTCTTAGTCTGTCAAGCCCAGGCCATAGAAACAAGAATCCTGGGAAAGCTAGTAGAGATGTGCCATTGTTAATAGGAAGCTGTTCTTGATGTTGTTTTTTAAAATGTTAATAGAAACTAGAAATTACTAATTACCTGTAACTGCTATGATTTAAGAGCAATACAATAGAAAACATGGAGACGAGGTGAAGGAACATGTGTTGTTTTTTCAGTTACATTGAACTCCACTAGAGATTTGATGCTCTGCCATCTTTTGTGTAAGCATATATAAAATTCTAAAAGAAAAATATGCAGGACTGTTCTTGCAGTATCAGTTGTCATGACTATTAACTGTAAGACACAGTAGAATTTGTAATCAGAATGAAATATACTCTTAGTTTTTGGACAGAATGAAGTTTACTGTCTGTGTAGCACCACAGCCACGTTTGAGAGAAATATGTCATATAACTGACAGGGGAGGATGATACTTTCTGCCTTTGAATTTTGTTTGGACTAGAGGAGTATTGTTAGTGTTGGAAAACGTAGAAAAGAACTGGGATCTGTATATTATACAGTCATGGACTGCACCAAGACTGTAGCTGGTAGGACAAAAGAAAAATGTGGACATAGTCCTTATGGAGTCATGACACCTGGTCCTTGACAGCAGCTAAGATATGTAGTCTCAAGGTAAAACAGCCTCAGGTATTGAACTTGAATGACAGGTAGGAAAATTCCTGAATAGCAGTCTTCATAGCCTGCAGCAATTTTATGTACTTGCCCCATATCACATGAGAATGCTCAGAAACAGCAGTCCTTTTATAATCACTTTTGTGATGCCATGTCGTGTGATGGCATTATAGGTATGTCTTCATGTATTGAACACAGGTTCACAGGTTCACAGGTTATTCTGAGTTGGAAGGGACCCACAGGATCATCTAGTCCAACTCCCAAGCAAACGTCCACCCAGGAATCAGGCCCACAGGCATTGGACCATGGGCAACACGCTCCATCCATCCAAGCCTCCCACCAACTAGACAATGTCACTAAGCTCCTCATCAAGTCTTCTCTTAAACACCTCCAAGGATGGCGACTCCACCACCTCCCTGTGCAGACCATTCCACTGAGAGATCACTCTCTCTGTGAAAAACCTCTTCCTAACCTCCAGTAGCTTGTTTTGGTGTCGTTAGCCTCAGAGAAGAGATTCATACCCACCTGGCTGTAACCTCCCCTTCAGGTAGTTGTAAACAACACTCAGGTCGCCTCTGAGCCTCCGCTTCTCCACGTTGAACACCCCCAGTTCCCGTAGCCGCTCCCCATAGGGTTTGTCCTCCAGTCCTTTCACCATCCTTGTTGCCCTTCTCTGGACCCTCTCAAGCAGCTCAACATCCTTCTTAAACTGAGGAGCCCAGAACTGGACACAGTACTCAAGATGTGGTCTGACCAACACCAAGTACAGGGGAAGGATAACTTCCCTAGTCCGACTGAACACACTTCCTGATAATGGCCAGGATGCCATTGGCCTTCTTAGCCACCTGGGCACACTGCTGGCTCATATTAAGTTTCCTGTCAATCATTACTCCCAAATCCCTCTCCATTTCACCACTCTCCAGCCACTCATTCCCCAGTAGATGCATGGGGTTGTTATGCCCAAAGTGAAGAACCCGGCACTTGGTCTTGTTAAATCTCATATTATTGGAGTTTGCCCATTTCTCTAGTCTGTCAAGGTCCCTCTGAAGGGCCCTCCCACCCTCTGGCAGTTCAACATTTGCCCCCAGCTTGGTATCATCCGCAAACCTGCTGATGATGGACTCAATTCCCTCGTCCATATCGTCAATAAAGATGTTGAAAAGTGCCGGGCCTAACACTGTTCCCTGTGGGACTCCACTAGTGACTGGCCAGCAGCTGGATGTGGCACCATTCACAAACACTCTCTGAGCTTATCCATCCAACCAGTTCCTAACCCAACATAAAATACTTCTATCCAGTACATGCTCTAATAATTTCTCCTGAAGCTTATTATGGGAAACCGTGTCAAAGCTTTGCTAAGACAGTTACGGTTTATTTTTAATTATATGAAAAAAACCTAGGCAGAATGGATAGAGGGGAAAAATCCCAAGATGGCAGCCAATTAGAAAAAAAAAAAGGAATTGCTGCAGTGTTATGTTTTTTTTTTAAATTTTAAAAACCCCTGTTTTTAATTTGGAGCACAGGTGAGTGAATAATACTGAAGCTTGACTTGACTTTTCTGTTCTCATAAAAATTTCCACAGATCTGGGTCTGAAAATTGCTCTTTGCATCACAGAAACTTTGTTTTCTGGAGTGTACTCTCTGAACAGTAAGCAGTTTGGTCAGTGATACGTCTGTATTTCGCCAGTGCAGTGGTAGGTCTGTGCTTCTTATGTTGTGCCTGCCAGAGAAGTGGAACAAGTAGGTGCAAGAAAGTGAAATTTCAGTTGAACAAGAGCCATAAATTCTGAATGTTGCAATACCCAACATCTAATTTTGAATCCTGATCTATCTACTTACAGGTATGGATTTTGTAGATTTTGAACTTTTGTTTCAAGGCATTTTCCCAAAAGACTAAATCTAGTCCTAATTCTGAAGCACTGAAAGGTGGAATGAAACATCTAGTGAGCACCACAATGGATAAGAGTTTGGTTCTCCATGGATTTGTATGCTTTTCCATTCTCTGAACATTCCCATACCCTGCAATTCCCCTGCAATAATTTTACATTCACTCTTATTCTTTACACTTTTTTATGGCTTCTTCTGCATGTCCCCCACTGTCTGCACCTCTTCCCTTGAACCGAAGCCTTTTTTTCTGCAGAAGCAAGCTGCCCTTGCAGAGGTATCTGTCCTGAGGAAGTTGAGTTGACTTCTGGTCTGTCTTCCCCAAACCTTTGTTGACAGTAGGGAGAGCCAGGGTGTAAGTACTCAACCATGTATGTCTCTCAGTCTAGAGATGAGTGTTTTTAGCAGCTAAAATGAACTAACATGTGAGGGGAAGTTTAAACCAATAACCATGCGAGCAGAATTGTGGTTTCTCATTACTGTGGGTCCACATAGCCAAGCTGGATGGGGCTCTGAGCAACCTGTTGCAGTAGAAGGTGCTCCTGATCATGACAGAGGGGTTGGAACTAGATGACCTTTAAGGTTCCTTGCAATTCAAACCATTCTATGGTTCTATGATTCATGTTTTGCTGCCAAAGCAGTCCCTGCTTCAAACATCTCCTTTTAGCTCCGAAGTGGGTTCAGTGAGGAAATTTAAATTACTGCAAGGGACAGACATATACAGTCAGCCCTCTCCACTTCGTGCCTCCCGGATAGCAGCTTCACATCTTCGCGGTGTGATTTTTCCACGACTGGGGAGGTCCATTTCATTACTGCGCATGCATGACCTGACACGCATGAATATTCAAAGTAGACTGTCATGAATATGCAAATTCCGCCTGGCTGCCCCAAACCACTGTGTGGACCATGGGTGTGCCAGTCTGCCTGCTTGTGCTGGCCTGGACTTGCTGGTCTGAGCACCCGGGAGCAGCTGTGCCTGCCTATGCCGGCAGCACCGCATGAGAGGCAGCGAGGCTGGCTTGGCTACTGACTGTGCCAGCACCATTNATGGTTCTATGATTCATGTTTTGCTGCCAAAGCAGTCCCTGCTTCAAACATCTCCTTTTAGCTCCGAAGTGGGTTCAGTGAGGAAATTTAAATTACTGCAAGGGACAGACATATACAGTCAGCCCTCTCCACTTCGNGGTGATGGGCTGGCCAGGCACAGCCAGCCACTAACTCTCCTCTGCCTGAGCAGGGGGGTCCAGCCAGCGAGGGGCCTGAGCGTGGGGCAAGCTGTGTTTAAACATGAGCTCATGGGGTGCTGAAGGCGTGTGGTCCCGGGGCTGTACATCCCACCCCAGTGTGGCATTGAGCTAAAAAAACCAACTTCAAATTCCTACTTGCTAAAAAACCAACAAAACAAACCTCTTACTACAGGAGTAACGGTGCTTTGTGGAAAAGCTGAGGTTACAAAATAGGAAATACCTTCTTCCCTGCTGTGTTCCCTCCTGTTCTTCTGTCACCCTCTGCCCACCTCCAGCCCCTGTGCTGAAAGGAGCAGAGAGGTGTTGGCGCACGCTGTCCCGGTTTGCATCCCATGGTATCATGGGGACTTGCTGCCAGTCAGCTTAAAAGCCAGACACATTCCAGCTTAATCACTTATTTTGTCACCTCTTGTACAAAGCTTCTGTTTTTACAGTACACATTAGCAGAGGTTTTGCTTTGTCTGTTTGCTTGGTTTTTTGAAAGCAAGAGTTTGAAGTTCACTTAGTTTATAAGCTCAATTTCTGGAAAAAGTTTGTTCACTTTAGACTTGACTCTACCAAAATACATAAGTTTAGTGCTGGAGTAAAACATGGGTTTAAACACTGTGAGTCTGGTTCCCGCAGGGTGCATCCCAGAACCTGCAAAATTCCTGGAGAATGCAGTATGCCTTCTGCACCAGAACGCTGCTCTGCCAGCACGCCATCGGCAGTGTCACCATGGTGACAAGGCAGCCACTGAAGCCGCTGCTTTTGCATGTTTAAGTGCTGGCAGAGCTATGCACAGCTGGCCCCAGTCGCTGCTGTGCCATGTCCTGGTGGAGGGTACACTCCAAGGAGTGCTCATAAGTACATACAGCCCTGCAGTGCCTCCTCTGCCTCCTGCAGCTATTGGAGCACAGCAGCCAAAGCCCAGGACTTGCTTGGGAGGCGGTGTGGGCTTAGGGACCACTTTGTCATGATTCCTGGGGTCTCCCCAGGCGGGGATGGGGCAGATGAGACCCCCTTTGCTCCCCTGGCCACTCACATTGTGCAAGGAGCTTCTGGGAACACCCTGCAGCCGCTCCGGAGCTGAGGGGGAGAGGCAACTGGGGGAAAACTTGCATATTAATGAACTGCCACTCTATGCTGATGGAGGGTTGCGGGGGGGGGGGGGTGGGAAAACAAGACCCACGGTATTGTGGTATTCGAGGGCCGACTGTACTTGGCAAAGTTGTTTTCTGTGGAATTGAACTTGAAAGGTATGGAGGTACATCAACTGATGGAACTAAATTGCTAGTTCTGCTACTAATGAAATTGCCTTTGTTCAAGCTAGAACTAAAAACCTTTTTATCAAAATATGTGGGCAAATGGATTTGGCTTATGAGATATTATAATAAAATCACTAAATATTTAACAGTCATTCACTTTAGTACAGTGGTTAATGTCCCCACCTCTCATGGGGGAGACCGGGGGTTCAATTCCCACCAGAGAGACAGTGGTGCTGTTTAAGGGTTGGACTTGATGATCTTTGTGGGTCCCTTCCAACGCAGAATATTCTGTGATATTCTGTGAAAAGTCATAATTAAAAATCTCTCTTGTTTTCAGAAATTGACTTGTTTTATGCAGTTGCTACTTAAGAAAATGGACTATGTTGTGATAAGGGGATTTATAAGACGTAATTGGTTCCTGGTGATAATGTATATTTATCTAACAAGTAGCAGAATTTTCTCTATCTAGATGAACTACATTTATTATCTTGATAAATGTGTAAAGATAATTATTTGAGGTGACAATGCAGTGCAAAAGCGCCCCTCAGATTCTGTTGGAAAAAACCTCTTAACATTTTAATTTATTTAGTTTCAAATTTCAGTGTAAAATCCATTGCCTCTAGTCATGCAATAGATAATATGAGGGAGATTTTATTTCGTAAAATGTGCGATGGTCAGTCTGGGAGGCAATGATTGAGTGGATCACAGTTTGGCTTTTCATAACCTTGAGGTGTCCAAAAAACTGACAGTTTGGTAATACATATGCATCACACTGTGGTGGTAGGTGATCCAGACAAGACGGGCTGTCCACAGTGCTTCTCTGTCAGCTGCATCTTGTTTATATTTGTATCCTTTGCTCTTCAATTACTTGCAAGGTATTAAGAAATGGTGTGATTACCACAAAGTTTTAAAGTGATGTAAATATATGTATTGTCTGCCTCCTGTAGCAGGCTGATGTTGCATCATCTCCCTCAAAGGCTTCATAGCTATGCTGCTGCTTGTGAGAGAGCCCTGTCCTATAGGAATCTGTAGTTGTTGTCATCATAGCTCATAATGACCCACTGTGCTGAAAGTGAGAAGGAAACATGGCAGCTTCCTTATCCCACTCTGAAATCTCTGAAGATGGGACAGAAATATTTGGTTGTCACTAAACACAGAAAACACCAGAATATAACCCATCTAAGTAGTCTTAAAATACAGTGAATCCTCCCTGTATTGCAACTTCTCCTCCACAACCTTGCCCATTTGCAAAGCAATTTTTTCGTGGTCCAGCTCTCGGGATCTGCGACATTTTATACCCAGCACATGCGCCCTGCTTCTGCTTTGCCGAGGGTCGATGCTGGCTCTCACTGTGAGGCGGGACGGGCCCGCCCCAGGCCTGGCTCCCCCGGGAAGGGCACAGAGAGAGGGTTCGGAGTTTCCCCGGCTCAGCCTCGGGTTTACAGTCCCGCCGCGCCGTGCCCGGCCCCTGAGCCGGTCCTGTGTGTCTCCGTGCCCAGTCCCTACAGTGGAAGGGTCACGCTGCACTATGTCCCAGGCGGCCACTGAGACCCAGTGCAGCACCGCCACAAGACATGCCATGTATTCATATGTACAGTGTATGTATGCACGTATAATTCATAGAATTTAAAAAAGTGTTGTGGAAGCTTTATATGTGCTGACTTTCTCAACGGCTTAATAAAATTCAAACTGCCCTCAGGGGCTCTGGACTGGGGACAGCAGGGAGGGCCTGGGGGGCTGTGGGACAGGGACGGCCACTGTGGAAGGCAGAGCAGGTCCCTCAGTGTCACTTGCCCGCCCATGTGTGCGAGCTGCAAATGGGCAGTGCTTGTGTGCGTGTGTCTGTGTTACTGTTTCCATGGCTCAGGCAGGGAAGGCAGTGCCGTCTGTGCCCAGGATCTGCTGGGTGGTGCACCCGGTCATGACGTAGCCGCAGCAAAACTGCCCCACGAAAGTGAGGCAAGCGCTGTGTGCTGGGACGGGGCAGCGGTGGGATGTTCCCACACTGCTGTCACTGCGTCAGGAGGAGGTTTCTGTTCCCTCACATTCTGGGACTGTAGTGGCAGCGCTGCCTTGCTGCCTCTCCCAGCACCGGTGGATGTTAAAGGGAAAGAATCTTCAATACCGAAGCCCCCGCCCCGCCATAAGCACACGGAGTGTCTCAATGTTGCAAAGTTAAGGTTTTTCCAGGCTCCAAGAATACCGGCCAGAGCTCAGACACCCTTTCCCCGCCGCAGAGGCAGGGCGAGTGCGCGCGGGCAGGGTGGGATGAGCAGTGGGGCTGGGCTGGGCCGGGCTGGGGCGGGGTCAGCGGCGCGGAGTTTGCGCTGGGAGCACACACAGTCACAGCAGCCACTCAGAAACAGTTCCATTTGCTCGCTTGTGCCCAGAGAGACAAGGGGAAGGAGCAAAGAATTGTCCGCAGCCCTGCAGAGTTCCGTGGGGTGGAGCAATGGGCGTGGCCTGCATGCACATTAACGACCTGCAATTCTTTGCGAGGTTAGGGTTTCGCGGTGCATTGGCCTGTCCGTTTCCTTGTGATGGAGGAGGTATAACTGTAATACGGTTTTTTTATGCCACAGAGACACTTGTCTTCTTGACCATCAATAGCAAGTGAATGGTAAATTTAATACGCAGCAGCTCATGCTAAAGTCTACTGTCTTATTTGTAGTAATTTGCTTTCTATTTAGCATACTGGAGTTGTTCCAAGGACATCTTTTCATAGAAGAAGCAGATGTAGATGAAGTTTTCCACAATTTAGGCTGTATTTTTTTATAAGACATTTAATTAGCAGGCATGAAGACAGCCAGACACTTGAAATGGCAGTGAAACAATTGTTTGATATTAAACAGCACATACATTCAACTTGTGAATGGAGTTATGCTGAAAAGCTTGAAAATATCAACAAATTATGGTGTGTTTAAAAAAAAGTTTTAATTTTCTTCCAAGGTTTTTTCTTAGAGAAGTTGAAAGCTGGGGAAAAAAAGTTCCAATGAACACCAAAAAATAAAAGAAAGGTAAAGAATGAGAAAAGATTGTTTTTCTAAATGCCAAGAGCTTATTAATGTGTCTTTCACAAAAAAAAAGCGCATTGATCTGCTGTGCTCTTACCTGGATAAGTTTGATCACATTATTGTGGGGAGAGTAGGAGTCTGATCACCTTGTTAAAAATTCGAATGCAACAAAAGAGCCTAAACAGTATTTAAAGTGAAATGTTGGTGAAAAGAACAACTAACAGCTTTAGAGTCAGTTCTGCAAGTTATTGGATGCTTAGGGCCAGTCCCAACAGAGGACTGTTAAAGCAACTACATACTCACTTTTCTGAACTTAACTGACTGCATTGAGAGCACCTGAATGATTGAGACATGGCCATGTCTCAAAGAAGCTTGATGCTTCAGGATAAAGCTCACCAAAGAGTCCTTTGAAGATGCTTATTGGTAGCAGCCTGAAGTGTAGCATTTTGGATGAATTACACATATTCAGCGGAAAACCTAGATTGCATAAGCTAAAAGCATTGACTTCACAGTTTTCTACCATCAGTTAACCACAATTTCATCAGTCTTTGTCTTGAATACTCACATACCCTTTATGGACATCATTCATCATCGAACAATTATAATATATAGATTAGTACATAAAGAATATCATAAGCCAACTCCTACAGATTTTCCAAACATGCTGAAAAATTTGTTATTCGCAACTCAGGTGACATTAAGACGGCCTTTGATTTGCTCTGGGAAAACTTTCTGTCTTACCAAACTAAGGAGCGCTAGTCATGCTAAAAGACTACCTCTGGATGAATAAGTTGGTTCTCTAACTGTGCCACTCATTAACAACACAAAAAGCACCCTTCCCCTAAGCTATATACATTCTTAGTAATCATGTACCATCATAGATAAGATTTCTATAGTTACAGATCTGTACTATGAGAAGAACAAATCCAGAAATATATTTCCGCAACACCTCTGCTGTTATTTTTGGCACATCTAATTTCACCAAACTTGTAATCACCAACAAGCTTGTTGTCTATCAACAAGTAATACTGAATGAGTCTGTCCATGACAGAACCATGTGACCCCAAAGAAGTATGTGTGTACATGACTTTTGTAGCTACCCTGGTAAATGTATCTCACAAGGGAATCATGACAATACAGAAGGATATAGTTTATGTAACATTCCCATCTAATAGGTTAAATACTTTTGCAACAAACAGGAATTAATTAATATAGAGTGCTAAGAAACAATCAATTACCAGGAGATCATTTTCATGAGACAGTCATTACCTCTTTGACATGTTAGTCCTAATTTTCAAATACCTATGTAATAATTTCACAGGTTCACAGGTTATTCTGAGTTGGAAGTGACCCACAGAATCATCTAGTCCAACCCCCAAGCAAACGCCCACCCAGGGATCAGGCCCACAAGCGTGGGACCATGGGCACCAAGCTCCATCCATCCAAGCTTCCCACCAACTAGACTGTGTTACTGAGTTCCTCATCCAGTCTTCTCTTAAACACCACCAGGGATGGAGACTCCACCACCTCCCTGGGCAGACCATTCCACTGAGAGATCACTCTCTCTGTATAAAACCGCTTCCTANCCAAAACACAGTTTTGGAAAAAAAAATATTTTGCTGGATTATGGACATAATAGGTACGTATTATATAAAGAAGAATTATAGGGTAACTAGTATTGCAACTTAGAGAGTTGGAAATAATGAGAAAGCTGGAATGACAACTGTTGGTGTGCATGTAATTCTAGAAACTCAAAAAGCAAAGCCTGTTAGAGAACAATTGGTGTGAGTTTACCGCAATCCTTTTAACCAGTTAGGCAAGTAGACAGGTAGTGATAGTTGTTACCCATGGAGGAAGGTGGTGATGTTATCAAGAGGAGAATAAATTAACTTGATAGGCTCTGACAGATAGTGTCATGGACAGAGAAGTAGATAGTTATTTGCCTCTTATAAAAGATTGTTAGTCACTTTATGGATAAGATTATAAATGTTCTGTGGAACACATATTTTCTGGAATCGGTTTAAATAACTGTACAATATGAAGAGTTAACAGACAAAAAAGAATTCTATAAGCCCCATCTAACAGCTGAACTATATTTTAGACCAAGTGAATAATACAATTATTATTTTAGGTAGTAGAAATGAAAAGTTGAGATTAAAAAAATATAGAGGGCAGGTCCTTCAGTTTCAACTATGTGTTTTTAAAATCTGCTACTGGACTGTGCTTTTCAACTTCTACTTTTATAATGGTCTTGGTCATGCATGGAAGAGGGTAATGGGAGGCACCAACCCTGAATCACAGTATGGAGGAGAGCACATTAGACCCTATGTGAAACCACACAGCATGAGATTTTCAAAACAAAGCACTCATGTGGCAAAATAAGAGGATAGTTCATGTGCATATTATAGGGAGAAATTAGCATATGTATTATTAGCATATGTACCATTTTCACACTCAGTTCATGAGGTTTAGAAAGAACCAATTATTGCTAACACCTGCTTTGGATAGCAGTACATACTTTTTTTTTCAGCTGGTCAAGAGGTCATGCTAACATGTCAGAAAACTTATGATTCCCTTTATGCAGTCTGGCCCAATTAGATGGTGTTTGCGTGTTGGCTAAGGTGAGTTTTGGAGAGGCCATTGGCAATGCCTCGGCATTCACTGTATATAAGAAGTGACTATTTGATATGCTGAGCCTGGAGAAGACAGTTCTGGCCAGAGTCAGGGTCATGTGTTTACCCTGGAAGTGGAAAGAACAATGCCTCATTCAGTTGTGTCAGAAGATGATTCTTCTTCCACACTGCTTATTTACTGATTCAGGATATTGCTGTGCCAGGGAGTCATGCAACTTGGTTCTGGACAGAGTCAGAGCTTTTGCTTTTACCTGCCTTAATACTCTTTCTGGTGCTGGCTTATGTTCATGTTAATGTCTTACAGCACAGTAGGCTGGTATTGTGTAGAAGTTGTCCCAGAAATGGAACCACCAACACCAGGGCTGTTTATCAAAAGTGACATTCACATGTGGCCTTATTTTCACTTCCACAGTGTCTGAACTCTGAATAAACTTTAGTCATATTCACTTGAGTAAGAACATTTCAGCACAGAAAATTCAACTTGTGTCACTCAACATGGGTCTTTTGTTCTCAGACACAATTTTCCTGTTGCAGGATTTGAGATTGCAAAGTTTTCCAGCAGCAAAAAATCCCTACGTAATTGACATAGACTTCCTACCCCTCAAAAGAAAGACTGAAAATGGGCAACAAGGGAATAACAACATCCTGATTACCAGAGAAATGTCTTTTGAAATGGTAATGTGGAAAAGATTTGCTATGTCTGCACCAGTAAACCAAACAGGACCAGGGTACATGGCCAGCTGTTGTGTTGCAACCATCTGCACAGTATTCCTTGTGTAGCCTGTGGCATGGCTACTCTTGCTCCTGACACCCAGAGAGGAGGAAAGAAGTGTCATGCTGAGTAGCCTGAGGAGACCCCAACAGCTGTTGCCACATCAGGCATCTCTGGAGACACAGGGAGGACCTGGAACCATCTATGGTTCATCCACATTATCCATGTGGGAGTGTTCTTCAATCTTTCAAGGAGAAGGAGGCAATATATGCAAGATGATGCCTGAAGGCTGGTATGCACTATGATGTCGCAACATATACTTAGTTTTCAAATACATACCAGAACACTAGTTGCCTTGAATATTTTCTGCACACTGTAGCTAGGTTTTGGAGAAATCTTGCCAATTTGAAGTTGCTGTGCTGCTTAGCCCTCTTTAGTACCTAACCTTGTTCTGTTCTACCTGAGGTCAATAGCTACATATTGCACAGGAAAATTTGATTTATCAAATAATTTAATCACCTCTTCATATAATGATAGAGTAAAATTGGCAGAGGAAGCTTGTTATCAATCTGGGGTACTGGTAAACAGTTATTATATGTAATGAGGCTTTTGTCTTGCAGCATTCTGAAGATCATCTTGAACTCATCCTTCTGCTTCAGCAAAGGGACTGTCATGTTGAATTTTCCTTTAACGTTTTCCCCACTCCCTGAAAAGAAATTACAGGCTGTTACATGGAAGCTCATTTGAAGCCTCAATTTTCTTGAGTATCCTGCTCTTGTGGGGAGTACCAGGTGTGCTCAGAGACTGTGGCCTTCAGGTTCAAACTCAACTGGCATTCTACAAGTCTTTGATTTTTTTCCCCTTCTGCTGAAGAGGCGGTGGTTGTCTTGACAGCAAGAACAAAGCTTCATCCTTGTACTTTGATGTGTAGCAAGGTTAAAATAAACCCAAAAGAGGCTTTCGAGAAACTGAGTATTTTTTTAAAACAAAGGTTTTAATAAAGGCTCTTCATAAGATATATTAAAAATCGTTGATTGTATTCAGGGCATTTTATTACACTGCTTACTGTAACACATGAAGATGCCACCCATAAAAATGTATGGTCTGCAAGGTGATTTGTGAGGTATAACACATTCTGAACTCCAAATGATGTTATCCTCTCAGAATCATATCCCAAAGAAAGATAGAAAAGCACTCAACAAATTAGTTTTGCTGAAGAGCTACAAATATTGAAAAAATAACATGATTATATTAAAACCACTAAAAGGAGTCCTGGAGTGCTGAACAGACAAAACAAGCTATTGAAAGACAAAATGGGCATTTTGCCTTTCACTGTTTCTTAGAGATTCCTACATCACTGATTTGTATACTGTTGGCGAAATTTGCAGGGACTCATTTTCAGCTACTCTGTATTGATAAGAAGGTCAACATAACATTGTAGGAATCATTAAAAAACCTGTTTATGACATTGGAGTTTCCAGCTTTTTAACAAAATTATTTAATGACTTACTGTTTTCTCAATTTAAAACATATTTGATTCTATAGTGAAGCTGTATTTGTATATGAAAACTTCTGGTGAAGGCAGAAGTTAGATATTCATCAGGTTCATATGGCACTAAGAATTTATATATATCTGAGTAATTCATTTGGCATATATTTTTTTTGCTCTGTTTTTGCCTGCCAAACTATTGTAAGCAATTCAGGAAAATAAAAAACCCCAGTAAGTGAACTAACAGTGAAAAGAAATAGCAAAGAAGCTCATGCACCTTTCAGGTGAACTACTGGGAGAATAAAATAATAATAAGTTTGTGTTAAATTGATTTCTCTATCATGTAACTGAAAAGGAAATCCAAGAAGTAGAAGTCTATATTCACATTCAGATCTGCATATTTTAGTGCTTAATGAACAGTTTTCCTATTATTTATTTATTTCTATTATATATACAGGGAATGTATCAGGTCATACCACAGAAATATGTACCTGATCGTCTTTAATAAATCATTAAAATTTAATAAATAATTTAATAAATCAGTTTCCATTATATTGACTTGTATGTGATCTGCAAAAATGTCAGTTGCTTTACAAGAAAGAACATTAATATTAATTCCTAGTGCAACAGACTTGCATTTCATATTAGTTCCTCTAAAAGTAGCAAAAATTATATAATGGTCTCACAAATACTGGCAGTTGCTAGAATATTGACAAAAGTTAGTGACCAACTGCTGGAGAAAACTGAAGGAAGATGGACTAGTGCTACCCTGAATGTTGTGCAGCTGCATATGTCGAACCATAGCACGATAGAGAGCTCAAAAACCCCAGATCAGTATTGCCACCAATCTACTTTCTAGTGAAATAGCAGGACAGGTTATGACCTTTCTGACAGCTACAGGGAAATAAGAAAACCCTGCTGATTTTCAGTGGTGAATTTGGTAGTGCTGGATTAAAAGTTGGGCTCAATGGCTTAGAGGTCTTTTCCAACCAAAATGATTCTGTGATTCTGTGATTTCTGACAGAAACACTGAAATAGGCTCCAGCATCTTGCCATACCTGTATTTTTTGATTGCTCTTCTCTTCCTGTGGTAGAGAAAATTGCTATTGATAGGCAAAGATGAACGTGTTTCAAGTCTGTGCTAGGGATCCACAAGTTTAAGAACATGACTCCAACCAAATTCTCCTCTTCATGAGACCAGTCAAGATGTAGGTCCAAGATGCTACGTCTAAATATGACAAAACCCAAAATCAATGTAAAAGATTGATTATTACCTTTTTGCTGGATTATTATGCTGACAGATTAATTATGACAAAATGTGAGAACATACTTCATCAAAATGTGAGTTTATTAACTTAAAAGGAGCTGAAAAGCACAAAGAAACCAAAAGAAAGAATGATTTTTAATTACCTTTGTTGAAGTGGAGGCTGTTCATAGGATCACAGGATATTCCATGTTGGAAGGGACCAACAAGAATCATCTAGTCCAACTCCCAAGTGAACGCCCACACAGGGATCGAACCCACAACCCTGGAGTCACGGGCACCACGCTCTGCCAGTCTGAGCCTCCCTTTATCTAGACCATGTCACTGAGTTCCTCATCCAGTCTTTTCTTAAACACCTCCAGCGATGGTGACTCCACCACCTCCCTGGGCAGACCATTCCACTGAGAGATCACTCT
>WEKX01018757.1:29485-46404 GCA_013390025.1 Pitta sordida
TGTCAAAGGCTTTTCTAAGATCCAAGTACAGAACATCCATATATAACCCCTCTGAGTTATAAACTTTATAAGATGTTTTTCATGCAGATGCTCAGATAAGAGCACAAAAATTCACTTATTTTAAAATTAGATTTAACTAATTCTTAACATGATTGTAGTGGTCACAGGATCTTACTGAAAACAAATTGAGTATGATGCTCATATGAAGCATTACCCTCTCTCCAGTCACACAAATAAAACTTGTAAATGGTGTTGCTGATAGCACAGAGTTCTTGGGGCTTGGAAATTCAGTGACTGGGTACTGCAGATTTACATTCTTGCTGCAAAAGGAGACATTTATAATGTGCTTCACCGTGAGCTGTAGCTCTATATAGACTTGTGCGCAGTTCTCTGTTTGTGTAGGAAAGTTTGCCATCACTAGCTGTTTTCTGCCATTTGCAAACTGCTCAAAGAAGCTGGTGCTTGACTTTATGGGAGGAATGATGAGATGAGCTTTCCTCATTGTTTCAGCTGTACTTTCTTTTTTATGCTTACTGAAAGGCTTGTCTTATGCTTACAAATGAATTTCAATAACACATTTAGATGGAAAATGAAAATGAAAGTCATACAGCAGTATTATGAGACTCTATAAAGTGGGATTTTCCCATGCATAACTCTGTACCAAAGGGTCTCTGCTCTACCTTGCATGTTAGAAAACTTATCAGCCAAATTCGGGGCCTTTCTTCGTTTATTTGCCACACAGGCAGAAGTAAAAGGACAAATAGGAAGGGTAATTCTTTAAATCCTTTGCTGACCTTCCATTAAGACAAGAAGAACATACAGACAAATACCAACATTAATGTGTATTTAAAAATTAGCATACTGGGTGTGGAATACCTTAGAAAGGAGATTATATTTTAGAATCCAATTAGTTTATCACCTGCTGAAACAAGTATAGCTGCTTAGTGGAAGCTAGATTATTTTCTACTAAATGGAATTTCAGTTAATAACTGCAGCTTAATCAGTGCAGTGTCTGTACTATTTTCATGAGACTCTATCAGTTTTCTGGGAGAAAAGGTTTAAGGAAATTCAGCAGTTATAGTATCAGACAGCAATTTTTTTTCATGATCTGCATTTTTAGAGTTGCAATTTGTATTATTCCATGCAGTTTTTCTTGTTGTCTCCTCTTTGTAACTGCGTGTAATTATCTTAAAGAACACTAGAGGAAATATCAGAAATCAGAACATACTGAGCCTCCTGCATGATCAAGAAAGAACTGGGTCACAAGACTACAGCACATCTTTTTCTTGAAGATGACCTTGTATTTTCTCATGTAATTATGAGAAAACCCATATCACTAATTCAATGTATTAATTACAAAAAGCTAATTTGTTTTACACTGATATAGAATAAATATTTCAAGAATATCTGAAGAAGAAGACAAGATAAACTGCTTAGTGGCATGCAATTGCACACAACCTCCTCGAATATATAAAAGAATATGTTCATACTCTTGCAGTAACAAAATGTACTAAGGCTCTGGATTCAAGTGTAATGCCAGTAGCATTCACAATCTGGAAGTATTGTTATGCATCAAAGTAATAAAATGATACAGGTGTTAATACAAGATTCATAACTTCAATTCTTGTTTCTTCTGAAGAATTTTTGATGGCTATCAGCTGCTTCTGCAAAAGAAGTTTTTCTTCTCGGCATTTTTGGAAGATGCCAACCATGGAACACTGACTTGAGGGGGACTTATCTGTAAGCTCTGATGCTTACAGAAATTGTTACCTTGGTTGGAGGACAGTGGATACAGCTCACAGAGCGTAGAGTGTGAGACTCTCACTTGGCTGGGTGGCAGTAGTTGGCAGCCAATTGTGCAGTGTGGGGCTCGACTGGGAGGCCAGCTGTGCCCATGCTGCCAGCTGTGCCTGTGCTCTAGGGCAGTGGATGGCTGAAACCACAACTCTTTCCTTTTGTTCCCCTCATTTACTGCCTATCCCTGGGATGATGGGTTGAAGACTGTTTTTAACTAACTTTTTTTGAGTTGTTCTCATTTACCTCTAGATCCAGATCCCTGAAGTCGCTATTTGCACTTCTTTCATCTGGCCTTTCTGTTTAGGCATTACCTGCTAACATTACTGTCCTCCTTCTTTAACTTTCTGGAACCACAGATGATTAATTCCTCTGGTGGTAACTTGTTCAGTGTTGGCTGAGTTGTGGAGTGACTTCTAAAGCCCTTGGCAGCAGCTAGACACCACACTGAATGAGGCTGCTGCCGTAGTGCTGGCTAACAGCACACCAGAGCCAGAGCCCATCTCTCCATCTGCTTGTTGGACCTTGACTCAGGCAAAAGCCTGCCAAAGGCAGCACTTTCTGTAGCTCAGCAGTAGATGGCTCAGCCATTGCTGTTACTTCCACCACTTGGCACAGAGTTACGCCACAACTGCAACACTCCCATGGCAGATTTGTTTTACTTGCTTCCAGTGTGGCATAATAAGCACATTTGGGAATAAGTGAATGGTTGCTATCTGACATCAATTTTTTTTCTAACTTTTTTTTTTTTGTCTGTACTCTCTTGCTAGACAGCAGGACAGGCAGACAAATGCCTCTGCTCCTCCATGACTTGCCACTGAAGGCTAGCTTGCTCATGAAAAATAGTTATTTTCACTAAAGCTCTGAGAAAGTAGTCTAAACGCCCTCTTCTTTTCTACTCTTATGAAGTGATAGTAACTCCTCTGGAAACAAAATAGTTAATGTGGATGCAGGTGGATGCAAGTGGAGGAGCACTGAGGCTCTTCCTCTGTTTGTATGAAGCACTGATGCATGTTTGATTTCTCCAAACAAACAAAGGCAGACAAAATGAAGGAAAACCTCTCACTTGATTGCTGTTTTAGATGTGTATTAGGGATACAGAATGTAACACAAGATTTTCTTAGGAATTAATATGCCTTTCATCCACATCTTAGACCACATGAAGCACATCTAGGGGAATCAAGTATGAAGTTGGGTGTAGGATGCAATCCCAAGTACCCTGTTGCAGACTAAAAGCAGGGTACCTTTAGGAGAAAGAGTGTCATTAATTTTCAAGATGGTGTAAGTATGTACTTTTAACATGTGTACAAATTGTTGTACAAGGCAGTCCGAGGCAGTCCATGGTGGCTTGGCATACTCAGTTCCAAACAACTGAAGTAGAGGTCCTTGTCAGACAGTGCCACTGAGGACTCCTACTTGTCAACATCAGAAAGACAGGGTGTACCAGGTTTTGCTGCAGGCAAGGAAGGGGAAGATACTTTTATGTACAAACAACAGGCTGGTTAAGCTTTGCAGGGAATGGGTGAATTTTTTTGCCAGAGGTCATCCTACTTTGTGGGAGGATGTGGAGATCATCTACCAGGTGAGATGTGTGTGTCCAGATATTACCTGGGGGCAGTGTGTGACAACACCAATCACATATAGGTACCTGTACCCAATGCAGTTGCAATAGGTTCCCTTTGTAATTCATGGGTGGGTTATATAGTTTGGATGGCTGGTTGGGATGTGGATGTGTAAAGAGGTATAGGTCTCAGGGTAGAGGACATGAAATCATGCTAAAGTGCCTAATTGCATTCTGAAATTTAAAATATCTCTGTAATTTAAATTCATTTTGGGTCTCCCCTTAAATTGTAGTTCTATACTACGGAAGGTAAAAGGATCTTGCCTCCTGCATGTAATGAGTGTTTCTGGGGGACACTGGTTAGATTCCAGCCTCTCTCCCTATTTCTTAGCTGATACCTCTCAGGTTCTTGAAGTGCTAGGGACAAGGAACAAAACAGCGAACTTATCCATCTTGTCTGACTTACAGCAGGGAAAACTCTGTTCACTCTCACCCATACCTCCCCCAACACCAGAACAGGCTGCCAGCATGCAAGAGAGAGTCTGCAGGAGATAACAACTCCAAGACCTTCTGTATCAATCTGGGTAAATGAAATGGTGCTGAAAGTGCTATAAGGAAAAGCCACAGCTGGTGTGAAGAGGCTACCATTCCTTGTATCTGGAGGGCCATTACCTGAGCTGCACTGAGCAGCAAGTATAGGCATAATCTCTTCCTGCTATGTGTTTTTCTTCCCACAACCCTGTAAGGTCACATGGGGTAAAAAAGGCAGGGGAGAGGGGATTATTTTCTGCAGAATAACATCCCCATTTTGCATATGAAGTCTAGAGATATGAGTATGACTAGCCTAATTTTCCTTTCTTTGTGCTGCTAGGCATTACAGCATTGCTCAAAAATTGTGGCATGTAAAAATTAATGTGTTAATTGTGAACTACACTGAACACATATTCCGGTAATCCTTATGTCTTCCATATCTGTATGAAAATTGTTAATATAAAAAGGCTTTGCAATCACTTTCTCTGTGAGTGTTCTCGTGTTCTTGAACAACTTTGCTAATTTCTCAGTGGTATATTCACAAGAAAGAGAATAGAACATAAGACTTCTAGCTGGAGTCTATTATGTGTTTTTCCATCTGTTTGTGATGAACCAGAAAGAGCTATGTGTTAGGTCTAGCCTTATGGCAGAACCTGATCTGCAGTTGCTGTTTTCCCACACTTACTTAAGCTTCTCTGCACATCCCCTCACACAAAGCAGATGCCGGTGCCACAACAGGCCTGAGAGCCTCCTTCTGAGCGTGAGAGACTGTTACACAGCCAGGTCCTTAGGACTAGCCTCCAGCAAAGCCAACTAACCAACCAAAAAAGCTGCTTTCTGTTGACATCAGATGATCTGAAACCAGCTTATTGATTGAAAAGGTGAAAGAAACATATGAGATCATCAGTTGTCTGCTGCAATACTTTTGGCCTCTGCAGCCTCTTTGGTGAAAGGTTTTTGGAAAGGAAAATAACTGTGCAATATTTTTCCTAGTTTTGAATTCCTACTTTTCAAGTGTAGCAAAAAGGAGCAGTGATGAAGACACCCCATGAGGATCAAATAATATTTTCTCTTTTTAAAAAAGGGTGAGGGAATCATATATGCAGTAAAGTCTATTTTTCCCTGTACTAATGGTGATTGTTCCCTCACCCCAGGGTTGAAATTTTGCCATATTAAAATAATTTGGTCTATGCCATTAATGGATTTTACCACTTTTATTCAGACCTGGACTCTCTAGTTGGCAATTGGCCTCATTTCAAACTTTCCTCCAGGGAGTCATTCTATTTGCATTATATTCCTATCCCCATCCAGTGCTTAAAACTGTCCATTATAAAATAGACAGGCTATTGACAAGCAACAATGAAGCAGATAAATGTATTTTTAAATGACTAAAATAATCTTGCACATCCCTCTGTCACTTTTTTTGACATTTTCCCCCTCCTTACGGTATTTTAAGGGGTTTTTGTAGCCCTTTTTGTAGCTTTTGAATGTGAAGCATTTGTAATTATTTTCAATTACAACATCATGAAAATAAAACTTACAGTTCATTTATGGAGTTACTCTTCCTGATGGAACAATTTCACTACAATTATTCATAAAAAGTGCTTTAAAAATTATCTACCAGATTAAACACTGTATTTTAATAACAAGTGTGATACATTTTTTCTTACTACCTATAATTGTTATGTAAATTGTAGAACTTTATATTCATATCGACAGAACATTCACAGTATCACAGTATCACAGTATAGAAAAGGCTGGAAAGGACCTTGAAGATCATCTAGTCCAACCTATAATCCAAATCGCTCTGCTGAGATCCTCATCCTTAATGTAGTCTTTCTTCCTTGCTTTCCATCTGACTAGAAAGAATCTGTTTCAAGAAGTCCTCTGAGCTTAATCAGAAACATATATTAATTTAAAAAGCAATTGATTTTGCTTCTCATCTTTCCCACACAGATTTTTTGTCAAATTCTGCTTCCATTGTCTCAACAATTAATTAAAACTAACTTCTGCTTTTTGTATCTATCTTCCATAAAAAATGAATATATATATTACTATACATTTTTTGCATTTTATATCTCAAACAACCAAATTAATAATTGTTAATAAGTGTTTTACCAAAAAAAAAAAGAATCTATTTTATCCCTATCAATGAATATAACAAGGGGGTCCAGGAGAGCTGGGTGTACTTCAAGAATGAATTCTTGAAGGCACAAAACCAGGCTGTCCCTGAGCACTGTAAAATGAACCACAGGGGAATCACAGAGAGAGTGACTGCACATTGGAATGGACTGCCCAGGGAGGTGGTGGAGTCGTCGTCCCTGGAGGTGTTTAAGAGAAGACTCGATGAGGAGCTTAGTGACATGATCTAGCTGTAGGGTGTAGGGCTGGATGATACTGTGGGTCCCTTCCGGCTCGGAGTGGCGTGTTAGACTGTGAGGGAACTAGGTTTGTGTTTACCGTCCTGGGATGTGCATTCGGTCTCTGTACGGGTGTTAGATGGTGAGTTGGACTAGATGATCCTTGTGGGTCCCTTCCAACTCATAATATTCTGTGAATCTGTGAATCTGTGGAAAAAGACCAGCCTGGATGAGTAAGGAAATTTGGAAAGAACTAAGCGAGAAAAAGAGGGTGTATCACCTTTGGAAAAAGGGTGAGGTTAATCAGGTCGCTTACCAAGGTATTGTTAGGGCGTGTAGGAGGAAAATTAGAGAGGCAAAAGCCCACTTTGAACTCAGGCTAGCCACTTCTCTTAAGGAAAATAAGATGAGCTTTTATAAACATATCAATGGAAAAAAGCTAGCTACTCCACTCCTTACTGGATATGGAGGGAAATTTAATAACTAAGGATGAGGATATGGCAGAGGAACTGAATGCTTCCTTTGCCTCTGTCTTCAACAGCTGGGTAGATTGTCCTAAGGACGATTGGNTAGGGACCTGAGTCTGTTTAGCCTGGAAAAGAGGAGACTCAGGGGTGACCTTATCATTGTCTATAAGTATCTAAAAGGAAGTTGTAGTCAGGCGAGGATCGGTCTTTTCTCCCTGGCCACTGGAGATAGGATGAGAGGTCATAGCCTTAAACTTCAGCAGGGGACATTTAGACTTGATATTAGGAAAAGGTTTTTCACTGAAAGAGTGATTCGGTTTTGGAATGGGTTGCCCACAGAGGTGGTTGAGTTGCCATCCCTGGAGGTGTTCAAGGTGAGGCTGGATGAGGTGCTGAATGGTATGATCTAGATGTAGATGTTAGGTTTAGCTGGATTATAAGTTGGACTAGATGATCTTCAAAGTCCTTTCCAACCTTATCTATACTGTGAATACTGTGAATCTACATAATGTATTTTTAAAGACTTAAATTTGGCCCCTATATAAACTCCAGCAAAATCTGTATTTATTTATTTATTTCGTATTGCAGGACCATACATGCATATTTACACGTATCCTTGCAAAAGTCTACTCAAAGGGCTTCATGGGTCAGCTTTTAATTTCAAATGGAGCTACCAATACTTGTGAATGGATGTTAATGTAATCTAGCAAGTTAATATCTTCTTTCCCTTTTCAGGGGCTTAGTCTTAGGCTTTGAAATCTTCCATATCAAAAATACACAGTCCAAATTATAACTTTTTTGTCTATAGATTCTTCAATATTTGTTTTTCAAATTAATCTGTTGCTTGATACTGTTGTTGTTAAAGACAGTATAAAATCTTTCCAATCTCTGCTTTAAAATGTGACTGTAAGAAGGAAACCATGACAAACATCTTGCTTTTGTGGCAACGCAGCGAGCTGGATCTAGAGCACTGAGAATTTATTTTGTACCAAAAGCTATTTGAATACATAATGAATAGCCACAAATGAGAACCTATTCAGAGAGTGTGCTATTGAGTTAAGTTCATCAAAGTTAAAGCAATATATATTTTCTGAAAGCTGTAGGGGGTTATACACTGGTCTAACTTCAATGCCTTCTGATAATAATAATTTCCTGCAATAGAGTTAATTAAATTATGTTCTGCCTTGGGGTTCCTTTTCTTATACCAGTACATTTGTAAAATATTATGTAGCATTTCTGCTCAGCAGATTTTATTTAAGAGAAACTGACTCAACAACCGTATTTGCTAGATAGAAGTAAAATTCTATTTAATCTATACTGATTCCTTTAATGTGCTCATCCTAAATAGCACTTGCCAAAAACAGTAGAGAGCAGACATCTCTTGACCAAAATGGAGCAGGGTCAGACAGCAGCCTGCCTTATCTCTTCAAGTAGCTTCTGAAGATCCCCCTCCCCAAAACCTGAGATGCATTGCAGGAAGGCCATCCAGGGGGAAGGACCCAGCCTTTGCTCCTGCTGCAGGTGAAGGGCACGGGGCAGCACAGCAGTAGTGGTGAGGGCAGAGAGGCTCTCCACCTTGACATGGTGTTGCCACTCTTCAAGGACATGAATGTCCAGGGCTGAAACTGCCGTCTCAGGCTTAGTACAGGAACTGAGGTTGTTCACTGCTTTTGCATGGCAGCTTTTATAATGTCCTCATATCTGCAGCAGAGCTGAGGGACTCCTATTTTTAAGGATTCAAGATCTCATTTATAAGCAGTGTTACACTCTACAGTTTCATCATTTGAGAGAAGAAGATTTAAAAAGGATTCTATTTACCCTTATTCTGAGATAAATAAAAAGAATTCTTAATCTACCTCATGACTGTGAAAAGACAGTATAGTGATTTTATGGAAAACTTGATTTTATGAGGCTGCTATGTAGTATTTGATCTGTTACTTGCCAGTAATTTAATCTCCATCTCCAAGCCTGATGAAGTATAGTGCTTTTTAGATTTTAGTTAGTAGGAATAGTGGAAGAGAATATCTGAGTTTATGTTTGATGTTATTTTCAATCTCACAGCCCAGGAAAAAAACAAAGACCAAATTTTAGGTAAAAGCTTGCCATATTTTTTTTGTCCCAGATGAATGTTATTGATCCCTATTAATTATAAAATGTATTGAAGACATTTTCTTTGTACCTTTGGGATTCTAACACAAAACCTCAATCAAAACCTCAAGTGTATTTTTCTGTAGGGTTTCTACTATTAACTAGAGCTTCAATGGAAATTATTTTAAGGTGACTTGCCTATAGTTGTGTTATTCTTTTATTATAATAATAAGGAACATGTAGTGTTAGGGTTTTTAAAATCCAAATCTGATTCTATCTCCTCTTTACATAGTTTTCAGGAAACAACAATCAGATTACTTTAGTATTTGCTATAATAACAGAAAAATCATGACCTCCCAGTGGGGGCTGAGTCCCATGGAGCTTTGTGGTAACAATAACAACATATCTTTTGTCAACCATGTAATATTACTGAAACAAGCTTATAACATGTACTTAAACAAAATTATATACCTGTGGAGTTATGTTAATACATACTATATATAAAACAGTGGATAAAGCCAGAGGCATAAAAAATATGAGTAAATCTTAGCTTCTGATTTTGTTTAAACACTTGATCTTTGAACTTGTGGTTTTTGATATCCTTTGCCAGAATCCTGTGATTGATATATAGTTCATCTTTCCCCATCTGTTACCCTTCAGAACTTCTCATACTCAAGTGGCAGTGGAACACATACAATAAAATAGAATTTGCAGCAAAATATTTTTTATTCCTTAACACTATTTCTAGATCACCTGAAATTATTTTATGCTGAAAATCACATCCAAGCATATCAGAAATATATATGTAGTCCCGTTGCTACAATATAGGGAGAAAGGCTGGTGTAATTTCGGGGGGGTTCAATTTAGCAGTAAGTCAGTGTATGACGTTTCTGAAATGTCCAGTCCTCAGAAACTCCACCACTTCCCACTGCAATGGAAATGCATATATTGTAATATTTGTTTTGAAAATTTGTATATTGGCTGACCATATGAACATGTTCTCATTGCCTACTCAGGCCTTTGAGCAATTTGCAGCCTTTTGTTATCAAATAAAGGCTCTCTGAGCCTCCTACTTGAGCACTGAGTTTACCAGCTGCTATCCACTCCTAGACCTCATTAGGGCCCTGCTGTTCTGCTGAGAACCACACCACATGCTACGCCCCGTGTTGGCAGCGGATTAGCCTGTTGCTGCTCCTTAAATTACCAGGTACAAAAGGTTGCTCTGTCTCTCCATAGAGAACTACCACTCTTGTCTTCTTTGAAGAGGCTCTATATCATGATCTCTCCAACTAATTAAGGTCCACAGACAAGCCACAGGTTGTTACAGAGGGTTCGTCGCCATGGCTGATATTGGTAGGATTTTTTTTGATTTTGTTCCTGAAGGATTAAAGATGATGTTTCTCAGAATCGAGTCCTAGGAAAACCAACAAAGCCAATACATCTTTATCTAAACATTTAAAAAAATGCTTGTATCAACTCTCATCAAATAGATTTAATGTGATTTCACTTCCACTTTCAGACATTACTTGAGAGAAATACTTTATAAATGTTAAAAATTATTGAAACTGTGAAATAAGTTGAATTAGTTTCTGTGTTTCTAGAAATAACTCCTTATTAGTTATAGTTACAGACAGTTTCATAAAATTCTATTTGAGCATGGGGCATTTGAAAAACAAAAAGTTGACCAGGATAGGTAATTTGGGAAATACTCTTTTTTGTTTATCCAAGCTATAATTCTGATGGATTTATGTGACTGCATGGATAATTTAGACTACCACATGGGAGAAGGGCTTTGGGGTCTGCACAGAGCAGACCTCTACTCCTGTGGTTCCAGCTTGGGGTTCTCAGTGAATTCCTCGTCCTCACATACTGGAGCATGTTAATGGCATCCAGAGATATTTTCTGTTTGTTTATCGTGTGACAGACTATGCCCTATCTGTTACAGACTGGCATTATTTTCTGTTTTCATTCCCAGACATATGATGCCCATGAATGAATAAGAATTTGTTGCATCTCTAATAAGGTAGCATGTGTTCCACAAATATCACATATTGACCTGAGACCTTGTCCAGCAACTGAAGGACTCAAGGTTGAGTCTGGTCTTTTGTGCAAACTTCATTATATGTTGGTGCCCATAAAGAGTTGCTACTTGCTGCTGATCATACAATTATTTACATATAGAAAACATAAATATTTTTAATATGTATTTTTATAGTGTTCTCTTCAGAGAGATTCAAATAGTTAATAGGAAAAAAAGAAATTAATGTATCAATTAAGGAAATAACTTAAGGACTCTTTTAATAAGAGTTTTTTCCTGCTATTCAATATACAGGTGTGTACCAATACTGTATGAACTTGATCTGCAAATGTATTTTGGCACATTATAGATAAATCTTTTAATTTAGAATGAGACATAAGCAGTGTTGGAATCTTTTGGGAAAGTCCATTTATATTGTCTAACGGCAGTCAGTGGCTCTATTACATGCTCTGCCATCGGTTCAAAACACAAGCAAATCCAGATATCATTTCCTCCAGGATCTCACAGCAGTACCTTAAGGTATACTAGCAACTCATGTGAGCACACATGCATGTTGAACATTAAAATGGTTGAGAAATTCCAATATATAAATGGTTGAGAAATTTCAATTGCAAGGAAATGCCTACATTCTACATGTTTATTTGTGTAGATGACTAACGTCAGAGCTCTTGATGATGTCAAATTTCTATTAATGATACTGTAGCCTGGCTCCTGGTGTACAAGATACAAAGGTGCGCATCCAGTAATCTGTAATTAAGACTATAACCCTTACTTCAGCAATGTTGCATTTTTGAGAAAGAAAAATCACCCTAAGATCTGCAGGAGGGATGACACAGTGAGACACAACCATATAGCAGGTTTCTGGAGTGCATTTGTGATAACTTTCTGACATAGATAAGCAAGAAGCCAGCAAAGGTCCAGAGGCTGGACCTCATCTTTGCAAAAACGGAAGTTTATATGGATGAACTCTTGGCTAAGATAAATGTAAGGAAAAGTTGGAAGAAGGGACAGGTGATGTGGATGGAATACATAAAAAGACGCTGCACATGCAGGGATGAGGTTAGGAAAGCCAAGTACCCGTGGAGCTGGATCTGTCAAGGAACAAAACCAGAAAGGGCTTCTACAAGTACATAGCATTAAAAAGAAGAAAATTGGAGGGGAAAGGGGAAATTTGTACCAAGGGACCTGATGATAAAAAGACTTTGAGAAAGCTTTTGAGTTCACAGAATCACAGAATCAGTAAGGTTGGAAAAGACCATAGAGATCATCAAGTCCAACCTATCACCTGTTAACTAACCTAGCCAAACCCGTTACCTAACCTGTTACCTGTTACTCAGTACCTGCTTTGCCTTGGCCTTTATCCAGGTAAGATTTGTCTTAAACTGAGATATTGTGTGGAAACAACACAGATGCACGCACAAATGATTGTGTTATTGAACATCTTTAATCTAAAAGGGGTTTTAAAATGCAGCAGTCAGTCCCATCAAGGGAAGTAGGGATGAAATTTATTTGTAAGCACAAAAATAATATGTGTGAAGTGGAGCAAATGTCTGTAAACAATGCTTTGTGCATACATTTGTGATCTTTCCACATGGCACTGCATACCTGCTTTGTGTAGATGTCATGACTTGGAACAGACAGTGCTGATGAAGCAACTTTTTGAATGACAGCACTATGAAAAATAGTTCCTTGGTATGTGTAGTTAGTTAAAAGTCTCAAGAAAAGAAGCAACTGGGTCGTGATTGCTGTGGGCATGGCTACAGCAGAAATCTGCCAGTCAAAGTCACTCTCTAAATTGAATTCTGTTGCTGAATGCTAACTTATTGTTACGGATCCAACCAACACAATTAAGTAATTATGTGGTTGCAGCTGGTAAAGCAGATTGACATTTATTTGACTACAGAACATAAATGTGTGAAGCTGGTTCAACTACATAGGACAATGTGAGTATCTTTAAACAAAAATCACAAGGATAAATGCTGAGAAGCCAAATTTGAAGGAATATGTAAAGTCTATCTGATATACTGTGACCACTGGGCTTTAGTGGGATTTTTTCAAAATCTGAACTGGAAGTTTCTCTGACTGTAATATATGCTCCGGGTGTGTTTATGTTTTCTTGCTGACACCTCTGCTTCCAGTCCTTCAACCCGAGAATCACATCAATGAAAAGTGCTGCAGCTGGAAAAAATATGATGGTACATAGAATGTTCAAGTAAGTGGTGATTCTGGTGACATTACTTTGCAGGAGACTCAAACAGATCAACAAGCATCTGTGACTGCATGTTATACTGGCTGAGGCTTCATGCTAGTGATGTGAAAGTTTAGGCTTGGTTGTTGTCTTTCTGAGTCTTGAGAAAAGGCTGTATATATAAAAAAAATTTTAAATGCATTTGGAAAATACCACCAAAGAAGAAAATCTAGTGATGCTTATTTAGTACAGGAATTGTAATTTTATATACTTTTTGTCCTTCCACGCAACCCAGAGTTACTACATCTTGGGCTGCGTCAACATAGAGATGGCCAGCAGGGTGAGCAAGACAATTCTCCCACTCTGCCCTTCTGACACCACATCTTGAGTGCTGCATCTGGCTTTGGGGTCCTCAACACATGAAAGACTTGGATCTGTTAGAGTGGGTTTAGAGGAGTACTATGAAGATGATCAGAGGGCTGAAGTACTTGTCTTAGAAAGACAGGCTGAGTGGGCTGGGTCTGTGCTCATCATGGAGAGGAGGAGGCTCTGAAGAGATCTCTTTGTGGCCTTCCTGTTCCTAAAGGCAGCTTATAAATAGGAGGGGGAACAACTTTTTATACTGTCAGATAGTGTCAGGACAAAGGGGGATGGTTTTGAACTGAAAGAAGACATGTTTAGATTAGATGTTAGGAAGAAAATCTTTGCTTATTCCAGAAGAAAGTGGTATGGATTAGTATTTACGATTACCTTTGCATATAGTAAATGTTTAATCATTTAATGTGATAGTTAGTATTTTTTAATGCATAATATTGTGTCACAGGTTTTTTGCACTGTCATCTTGGGAACACTTCTATCTCAAAAATAAATAGACTTAATTTGTAGTTTGGTATTGTGTAGACTAAGAAGTTTGAAGATGACAGCAAAGATAAGAAAATGAATAAAAATAAAGAAGAGCTGATCACTTCAGGTCTATGAAATTAAAGAAAATGGGAATATTAATTTTGATTTGGAAAATGCTCTCGGACAATAGTCTTCTTAATTAGTCCATCTGAATTCAGTGAAAGATATAACATGTTGTCTAGCAAATCAGCTTTTCCGGTGGTATTTGCATTCTGAACTGGTAAATACTTTAGTGCATTCTACACTCTGCGAGATGCTGAAGAGGCTAGTTGCCTTTAAGTTCCTACTACAAGCAGTCTTTTGGTTTGGATAATGTTGTTCCATTATGTGTCACTCAGGAAGCTCTGTACCCCCTCCAGATCCCGACTTTACTAGTAAAAGAAAGCCAGCCTTTTGAACTAAGTCTCAGCAAACTCCTCTGCCTTATGTTAGCATCTCATTGCTGCTGCTGGAGAGCCTCTGCCTGAGCTGCATCATTAGCTTTCCACAGGAGGAGCCTTTGTTCTGGTTTGTTTCCAGGAATTGCCACATGGAGGTAAGTGAGAACAGTTCAAACCCCAGAGGTGGATAGGCAAGGCAAGTCTCCAGGGCATGCCTGCTCGTAGACCCCACAGCATCCTCTGCAGTAGAGGGGCCACAGCAATCAGCTGCTGCCGCCATTGGTCACTTCAGGGTATCCATCACAAAGTCACAATGGTAGCCTTAATGATACAGAATTTTTTCTTTATGTGCACATGTGAGCATATCTTTCTGGAATAAATGGTACAGCTAGCTTATTGTATTACCTGTGGGTATTGTATAACACACTCTTCTTTCAGCAACATAGTCTGAAAAAATATGTATATATTGAGGGAATACAGGAACACAGGCTCCCAATCAGTAGTCATCAGTGGGTTCATTTGTGGTGCATCTCCTTCCTCACTTCCTGGTTAAACTGTACTCACTACTCAACCTCCATCCACTGCTCAGTATCGCATCATCCCTGCAATCATGTTTCTATTGTGCTAGAGTCCCAGCACTACTCTTCATTCAATCCTTCTAATACGAACAAACTGAACTATTTAAAGTGAGTTCCATTAAATAAATTATTTTTGAGGAGTGGTTAGAATGGGACAATATCACTGACTGGACCATTCTGCTACCAACTGGCTGAATGGGAAAAATAGTGGGAAACCAGCCACTGTACTCATGCTGTCTTCATTGGCATCATTAGGGAAACAGGTGTGAAGAGGAAGGGCTGAGAGAAGTAAATTTATCTCGATCCTTGAAGTCAAGGATGAAAGCCTAGGAATGAAGATTCTTGTGGCAGAAAGACTAGCAGCAATAAGGGAATGATGACCAAAATGATACTCTCAAGAGTAATTGCAATTCTACAGTTTTTCAGAAATTGAAGATATCCCATATAATTATCACCAGAACATGAACGAGATTTAAAACTTGAGTACCATTTAACTATGCATTGTCATACTGTAGTCAAGAACTCAAGTCCAAGAATTCAGTTCTGGTTGTGTAACGTTTAGAACAAGGATTAAATATTTCAGATAGAATGCCATAGTGGCAGGCTAGGATATTGTGTTGGCTGGAAAGAGACAGATGCAGAGACTGAGGCTGTACTTTCAATTAGGATTAACATAAGAAAGGCCATACTGGGTCAAACCTAGCAAGTATATTGAGTGCAACAATGGCCCAATGAAGATGACACTTGGAGAAAGAGAATTGCAACAGAGCAAGCATATGGTGATAATCTTCTGAAGAAAAGTGGAAAACAATGAAGGGAAAAAATCAATAAAACCTGGAGGGAACCTCATGGACTGAGGGAGAAATGTGGGGATACAGCAGATGAGATGCTCCAATGACAGCTACTCTACATAATGTAGTAAAGTAAGATGTGTTTGAAAGTTTGAGGGTAATCTAATGCTGAATAGGTGAAATTGTTGGTAAATGCAGGAGGAAGCATAGGACTCCAGAATAAAGAACAATTGACAATAAAGAGATGTTGATTTTCTTTCACAATGGTTATTCACTGAAAAATGAAGCCATAGGATGGCTAACATGTTAATGAATTCATATTCCTTTCAGCCAAAAGAGACTTGGAAAGGCATTTTGGACATTAAAAACTGCTTTGAAATTTCCTGAATGCTTTATGTTTCAACACATCTCTGGAAGGAAGTAAGAAGCTAATCTCAGGAAGCTCAAGGGAGAGGTTGATCTTGCTCATTGTTTCCTAATTTGGAAGCCAAAGTAATCCATCTCATATGAAAGCATGAATTCGTATTAGAGATTAGAGAGGGAAGAAAGTGGCTATATGTATGCGCATATGCATACATATGCGCAGAGTGGCTATATGTAGGACTACAGGCGAAGCACTGATGTCATAGATTTTTTTGCTGATATTCTGCAAAACTGGAGAGTAACTGAGGCACAACACCTCAAAAAGGGGAAGGACACAAGAATGGGATTGAAAACTGATATTGCTATGGCAGCTGGAGGGGTTTGGAAGGTGGAAGACTGTGAGTTCACAGGTGTTATGGTTTAGGGGTTTTTCTGCTGCTCTGGTAGCGAGGGGGTTAACAGCTCAGTTCTTGCCTAAGCTTTCCGTGCTGCCAGGGCCTTCAAGGTTACAGATAAAGGCATGCGTCTCTGCAAATAACATACTTGGGAGAGAAGAGAAAAAAGTTCAGTAGTAAGATGTAGCGTGCCAGCTCAGACCCTGCGTCGGGAGGCTGAGAGATTTGAAGGCCCCCAGGCCCAACGAGAGAAGGGGTAGAGATGTTCTTCCAGGCATCCCGCTGCTGTTTGTGAATTGGACTGACCATGGTGAAAACCTATGGACCAAAGAGAGAGAACCAGGACCGCAGAATCCGTCTAAGCATTAAGACTGAAGATGGAGAGGTAAAAACTGGACAACACTGCTGATGTGTTGGAGCCCAGAGACAGAAGCCTGGAGCTAGCTGAGAGCTCCGCAGAAATCCCTGGACAGACTTTTTTT
>WEKX01018758.1:0-14026 GCA_013390025.1 Pitta sordida
CCTGCCAGGAGTGAGGAAGCCTTAAAAAGTAACACATGGCACAGCATGGGTCCTGTTCAGCCATTCGAGCCATGGCAGCCACAGCACCCACCCTGGACATAAGTGCATATGCACATATGCATAGCCTTAGATAAAGCACTCTTGCCTGTGCTAGCCTCTGCAGTTAAAGGGAGAACACTCCTACTCCTAGCCGTAAGGGGCCTTGGGATTTTGCAAAGTTGTAAAGTTACCGTACTTATGGGAATAATTTGCCATATTAATGTCCAGCCCGAATTCGTGGATTTAATGTTTTGCGGGAACCTCAAAAGACACAAACCCTGCAAATTTGGAGGTATGACTGTACATCAAATTTTTAGTAAAACAAGTTTAAGTCAGTCCACAAGTCTAATAGAAACAAAGTATATTCCATGTTAAACTAGTACATGTCTAAAAGATTAAGTTGACATTACTCATGAAACATGCTGTGTTTTCAGTTTTCAAGTTCTGACTTCTCAACTAGTAAGAATTTACAAGCATGCTCACTTACCATGAAGAAACACACTTTATGTAAAAAAATACATACCTATGCTCTGCCTCAAGTGAGCTTGAAAGAACACTGGCCTCAGGGAAAAATGATGACTGAATGATCTGTTGAGGGGTAATCAAAGCATTGACATTCTCCTGAGGAATTTCATTTTCAAAGTTTTGGTTTACATCTCTTCCATGATGAGAACTGTTGCTGTTGCTGCTGATGTTATGCAAGTTAAAGGACTCATCACCCTATTAAAAATAATTCTACATTACAAAGTTTAAAAGCGAATTTCATCCACAGGTAAACGTACAGAAGTGCTGCAATTCAGTGATTCCATTTAATTTAAACGATGCTTAAACAGAGAGGCTCTAAACTACTTTAGAGGTAATTCTGTTCATACAAGATTATACTTTGCAATATCTGCATACTGAGGAAATCTCAAGGTATGCTATTGACCAAGTAATGCAGAAAGCAACTCCCATGCTTTCCTAAAACTTTCTTCTGCTAACTTTACAACACATCTTAAAAACCTCTTGTCATGGGGAGAGCCCTTTTGTTCTACTGTAAAACTTTTCTCCTTTTTACTGGAACAGACAATAGGTTTCTCTTATTATTCCTTCCCTCCCCTGAAAGGAATGTGGCCAGGGGAGGGGTTTTCTCCTTTTCACCTGACAAACAATGGAGGATCCTGTGTCTTATTTCCCTTCCTGGCAAGGCATGTGGCCTGGGGAGGGGCTTTCTCCTTTCTACTGGATTAAACAATGGAGGATTCATCTTCTTATCTTCCCTTCCCAGCAAGGCATGTGACTAGGGGAGGGGCCTGAGGGCTGGGGCAGGCTCAGTGACGGCCAATGGCATGTGAAGACATGTCCACAAGGCATGTGAAATGGGAGGGACCTGAGGCCCTATAACTACAGCTGCTGGGCTCACAGAAGGGGATTTTTGGATCTTCTGGACTGAGGAAGCCTCGTTTTCGCCTCTGCTGCCACCATTTTGCCCCGGACCGCGTGGATTTTTTGACTCCTCATCTCAGTACAGCCTTCCCCCTGCTGACTACTAGAGTTCCCTGCAGCCCCTTGGACATTTCAGGAAAGGATCATTGGCTGTTACTCCACTGGTTTGCCTACCCTATTCCCCTGCCACTGGAATCCTAGAGGTGCCCTGATTGCCCTTGAACTAGGCACCCCCCTCATGCTTGTTTATTTCCCAGCTGCCTACAGTTGTCATTGTTCCATTGTTATTGATATTGTTGTTGTTCAAACATATATATACAGTTATACCCTCACATTTGCAAGGAACGGGTCATGCCAAGGGTCTCGCAGAACGTCAAACACACAAACGCACAGGTCATTAATATGCATGCAGGCCACGCCCATTGCTCCACCCCCCAGCACTCCAGAGTGCNAGGCCACGCCCATTCCTCCACCCCCCAGCACTCCAGAGTGCTGCGGACAATTTTCCGCTCCTTCTCATGGTCTCTCTCAGCACAGGAGAGCAAAGGCAACCGGTTTTGAGCAGCTGCTGGGACCACGCGTGCTCGCAGCACAAACCCTGAACTGCTGCTCCCCACCCCCAGCCTCCCCACTGGCCCTGGTGCTCGTGCCCGTGCCAGCCTGGCCCAGCTGCTGCCACCATGCGTGCTCGCCCTGCCTCTGCAGCAGGGAAGGGGTGTCCCCAAGCTCTGGTCAGCATTCTTGGAGTCTGGAAAACCTTAACTTTGCAACACTGTGACACCCCGTGCCGCTTATGGTGGGGGCGGCACGTCAGTATCAGTTTATTTCCCTTTAACATCCACTGGCCCCGGTACAGGCAGCGCTGCCCAGGCTTTCACTGGGCTTTGAGTAACAAGGAATGGCATGTCTTGTGGCAGTGCTGTGCTGGATCTCAGCGGAGCACACAGGAGACACACAGGACAGGGTCAGGGACCGGGGCATGGTGCTGCAGGACTCTAAATGCCATTGCAAGCTGGAGAAACTGCATGCCCTCCCCACGCGCCCTCGCTGGGGGGCTGGCCCCGCCCTGCCTGCAGGGAGAGCTGACCCCACCCCTTGGTGAAGCAGAGGCACTGCGCATGCGTCAGCCAGGAAACCTCACAGATCCGTGAAACTGAATTGCGAGAAATTTTCCTTGCAGATCTGCAAGGTCGTAATAGAGAGGTCACAATGCAGCAGGGATATACTGTATATATATATTTGTTATATTAAATCTTTTTTCTTTCTCCCTGTAAAGTTCTTATTTCTCTCCATATATATTATTCAAGTATTTCTAAATTCAATTCATACTTCATCTTAATTGACCCAGGACACTTCTCTTCATACTTACAGTAATAAGAGGCTATCTGTTGAACATAAAACAGTGACTGACACGCCCAGCCAAGCTATAACGTGGCATATTGGCTCAGCTTGGCTCCAGCTCAGGCTCATCCTCCACTGCTTGGCTTGGTTTGGAATGGGGCTAGCCTCGCTTGTGGGGCGGGGCAGGGAATAGACGGCCACAGTCCCCATTGCAGCCACTTCCACCCATAGTTCCCCCATACCCTGCAATATCCTGGGCAACAGGGATATGCCCTCGCAGCTGCATCTGAGAATACAGCTGCACATGCAGTTGCTATAAGACCTGTTGAGTGACAGCTTGTATGCCCTATGGCAGGGAACATACAAGCCATGTTTGGGCATGCTGGGTCCCAGGGGAGACTGTGTGCTCTGGTCCTCCTCTGGAGCAGCAAGGGACGATGACCTGCAGCAAGATGCCCCAAGTTTGTTGGAGTGGTGCAGCATGGCGCGGTGCCTCCTCCATGTTTGAACACAAGAGACACATCAGCAACCAGAAACCCTGCTAAGTCCCAGCACAGGGAATACACAGTGGCAGGAAGCGCTGCACCAAATCAGCTCCACTGGAGGGGGATCACTAGCTCCAGGGCTCACGGCAGTGCTGCCTCATGCAAGGTTTCTGTACTCGGAAATGTAGCTCCAGTCCAGAAGTCAGAATTCCATGGCCAGGAAGCGACAAAAGGCATTTCCTTCATTTTCCTGAGGCACTACACAGTTTGTGGAGCTCCCAGGACCACCCACTCATTAGTTGAGGGTGAGTGGCTATGGGCAGGGCTCAAATGAATGTTCATGAGCTTGCTCTCTTTGCGATTTGCTGGATTCCCACCTTCCGCAGGAACCCACTCATCCGCAAAAACTGGCGGCTGAGTGTATTTAAAAAACATGGAAATGTGGTACTTGGGGACATGGTTTGCTGGTGGACTTGGCAGAGCAGCCTTAATGGCTAGACTCAATGATCTCAAAGGTCTTTTCCACAGATGAATCTGTAATTAGGTTAGTTTACTAAGCCTAATTTATATTTTTATTGTTGCTAAAGACTCACATGTATGTAAGTCATTAATAGGTACTGCAGAAAGACAGAAAGAAACTACTAAGCGGCACTGGAGGAAGAACAGTGCATGGAACCATATTTTTAAACTCAACAAAATTTAATTCCTTTCCTTCATTTAGAGACCCAAGACTATAACTAAACAGCTATTTACAGCAAAATAAAAAGCAGTTTATGGTTTGACTACTATGGTATGAACCAAAGTACCTTCTCTTGGATATCATGATTCTCATCTTCATGTTCCTCTTTCATGCTATCTCGTTTCAATGCCTTTAGAAATCCACTCTTCTTATCAGTCCGCATTCTTGTCCACTTTGTTAAACAAGGCTGACCAGATTTGTCAACAGGGGATGAAGAGTCTGACCGTTTGCACTAATGTAGGAAGTCAGAAAAAGAAAGAATTTTAGAATTTCATTCATTTAGAAAGCTTCCTGAATTAAAAAGGCACCCGTAGTTTCATGTTTCACATATATATTCACAGTTGAAAGCAGAGGGAACATTTGTATTTCAGTATATACAGTTTGTACATGTGAACATTGAGATGCACTGATAATGAATAGTGGACCTTCTGAAGTGTGTGATATCATTACCAGTTTTGACATGTAAACCTATCAGGCTATACTTTCCAGTGCAGAGGCTCTATTACAAATCAAACCTACCAAAGAAACCGTGCAGTACTTAAAGGCTAGTGATTTGCCTTCCATATTTCTCACACATTAACATCCAAAACAAACATCCTTAATACAATTCTGCATGAAAACTACTTATCACCCTCATCTAACCAAATTAAATGCTTTATATATTTGATGCAAACTACAAACATTGCTTTACCTCTTTCACTGAATTTTGTGTTACAGCAAATGACTTGACAGTTGATTTGAAAGGACTGAAACTGCCAACACCAAATGCAAATTCATGAGGAAATGCATTCCCAAGTTTATTTTCTTTGGCTTGGCTTTTCCACTGTATGGGCTAAATAGGAACATAAAGAGAAGTTTAAAGAGTCACTCACTAGAAAAGGATTATTTTCACACATCTTCAGAAAAATGATTAAGCAAAAGTAAGCCATAACTACAACCTTATGGTAGTGCAAACATCTGTTTTCTTGTGGAAAAGAGGCTCTTTATGAGCAATTCATTTCCTCAAAAATACTGTTTACACCATTTATATCAAGACTAAAATTTCAAAACAATTAAGATCTTCGTATCTGTGGTATTAAAAATTAAAATATTAATCTCAACAGCTCAGAGTGTTCTTTTTGAGTGCAGAATGTTGGAGTTAAGAACTAGTCTATCATATGCTCTTACAAGCACAAAAAAATGCCTGAAACAAAAAAAAATAGAGATGAACATGGAAAGTTGCACTTGAAAAGAGACCAGAGTGACATTAACAGCTTACAACATCTATGTCTGTTCATGGGATAAATTTTGAAGGTATTACAGACACACCTCCCAGTTTGCGAGGAATGGGTCTCCCCGAGGTCTCACGAAATGTCTAATTCGCGAACACACGCGAATCATTAATACGCATGCAGGTCACGCCCATTGCTTCACCCCCAGTGGATCAAGAGTGCTAGGGAGTGTTTTCTGCTCCTCCTCAGGGGCTCTCACAGCACAGGGGAGCAAAGGGAACCGTTTGTGAGCCCTCTCTGCTTGGGGAGACTCCCCAGAGAATCCCTGGGCTTTGCTTTGGCCACGCTGCTGCTTCCACAGCTGCTATCAGGCTGCTGACACTACGCATGCTGGCACTGCCTCCGCAGTGGGGAACCTCCAGGGCCACAGTAGGGAAGGAGTTTCCCGGGCCTCTGGTCAGCACTCTTGGAGCCTGGGAAACCTTAACTTTGCAACACTGTGACACCCAGGGCCTCTTATGGTGGGAGGGGGTTGTTGGAGTTTCTTTCCCTTTAACTGCAGCAGCTACGATATGTACATGTGCCAGTCCTGAATGCAGGAGCAGCAGTGCTGGCCATATGGACCTAGCAGAACACCACTTCCCCCTGCTGCAGCAGGGGGAGGGCATGAAGGAACAGAAGTCTCCTCCTTGCATAGCAGCTGCGGTGGCAGCATAGCTATGTCCCGTCATGCTCTGTCTAAGCACACAGCGCCTGTCCCACCACCGCCACAGCCAGCCCAGTCCCACTTTCATGGGTCACTTTCCCTGGGGCTACGTCGTCACCAGGTGTGCCAGATGCACACTCCGTGCGCACAGACCGCACCACCTTCCCCGCCTGTAGCCATGGAGACAGTAACACGCGCCCAGTGGGGGTTAGTCCCCTGGCTGGGCCTAGAGCAACAGGGGACGGTGTGACTTGTGGCGGGCTTGCTCTGGGTCTCAGAGGCCTCCCGGGGCATACTGCGGTGTAAGCCTTCTGCCATAGCGACCAGGCGTGGAGACACACAGGAGTGGGGCAGGAACCGGGGCATGGTGCCGTGGGACTATAACACCACGGTGAGTGGGAGGTACTACACACCCTCCCCGCAGGGCTGGGCCAGTCCTATCCCACAGGGAGCGCCAGCGCCGCCCCTCAGCGAAGCAGAGGCACTGCTCCATGAATGACTGAGGCAGATTCATATGGAAAACTTCTCACGAACCAGTGAGGTCGCGATAGAGAAGTCACAATGCAGCAAGGCATGACTGTACTATGATAACTATACCTCTCCACTACACATCTGATTTTTTTCTGTTAAAATCAGATATACAAAAGGCTCAGTTATTCTGTTAATTATAAACATAATTTTCACTCTCTGTTCATCAGGATGGCAACAGGTCAGGTAACAGGTTTGGCGAGGTTAGGTAATAGGTGATAGGTTGGACTTGATGACCTCTATGGTCTTTTCCAACCTTACTGATTCTGTGATTCTGTGATCTCTTCCACCTCTCAAAAATGGTAAATGAGAAAAAAAGAGAGATCCTATTATGGTATAGTTTTTTAAAAATGATAAAAAGTTGTTTTTATTAATTTTGGGGATGTGCTGCACTTGGAAAGAGTTGAAAGCATGATAATCTAGGAAAAGTAGTCTCAAGGATGAAATAAGCATATTCAGAATTACAGAATTAATTTTTCTACACAAGGTTTTCATGCCACCTGTGTCCAATACTCACCTTTGCAGGTGGAGTGACAGGTTTGGGGACTAACCCTTTATAAACACTTGTGCCAGTTCCATTCCCTACTGGCTGTAAATAAAGACTCCCTACTGATGGGAATCCAGATAGCCGCAGCTCTTTTGTATTGCCCTTTTTAATGACCAGCATTCTCTGAGTTCTGGATTTAGGATTCAAAGGGTACTCTGGAAGAAAAGAAAAAAGAAGTGCGTGTGTGTGTGTGTCTCTATGTGTGTCTCTGTGTGTGTAAAATCTTCGTAGTTTTCAGTTCATAAGGTACGGGACAGCCATATGGTCCAAAGCAAACAGGCATAAATCAGGAACTTAGTTCACAAGTAACGCTCTGGACAAACATAGATTCTGTTTCAATTCCAATTTCCAATTCGTGAAATATTTCACTTGGCAATATAGGAACTGTGTTATTTGAAAGTAAAGATACTCTTCAAAGAAGTTCTACACAATTCTACAGAATACTACACAGCAATTCTAAAATCAAAATACTGTTAGCTAGTGATAGTTATCCAAACTTCAAGGTCTCTAAAAGAGTAAGTACTTACACATTTATTAACAGCTCAGTTTAGAGCCAAATGCTTCACATAGGGGCTCAGTAAACACAAGACAAGATGTGCACTACATCTTACACCATGGCAATGACCAGTTGCTCTAGCTTCTTGCCTCAGATGGGCAAAGCAGGACATCTGAAGCTTACAACACTTCCATGTTCAATGAAGCAGTATTTAAGAGACATACAGTCAGTTGTCATGCTAGACAAACTAACACTTAGCACTTTCAGGGAACAACTACTAAAAGCAGCCCTAAAGTTTTCAAGAAGTGAAAAAAATAATTTTTTGTACATGCATTTCAGTGGTGTGTTAAAAGCTTTTTCCAAGATTATCTTCTGTCCCTGCAAGCAATTCCATTTCATAGGCAGAGTCACTATATCTTCCATTTAAAAAAAAAAAAAATCAAAGCCTATTTTAAAAACTTATGTGACTTGTTTAGCAGGTAGACATTTCAAAGCATATCATAAGTGTAAGCTTCACTCTCATAAAACTTCATGACGAGTTTTCATAGTTCTTGCATGCTCCACTCACAAGGTAAAATGGAATCTAAGAGAAGCATACATTTTTAGCAGGTATTAGACACGATTGTAACGCTCCTCTGTCCTGAATAGTTTCCTTTAGAAGGGAAAAACAGCAGCCTTAACTCCTGTTTTTCAATTATGAAACAATGTTTTCAATAGCAGAGCTGAAAAGCAGTAACAAGCCACTGCACAGTAGCTCACAGGCTGGCTTAGATGATCTTTGAAAGGCACCCTAAACCAAACCATTCTATGATTTTATGCAGATAACATAACTGTACCTTCCTTTGCTTGTGAGGAGTGATGTCCAAAAAGCCTTCAAATGGCTACCTATTTTTAACCCAACCTGATTAGGGCAGAATTTAGCTACTGTAGTTCTTTCATTGGAAGATACTGATTTCCACATGAAAGCTGCTAAACACACAATAGCAGGAAGCTGTTCAACTGTTTAGGATCCTGCAAAAGTTCACACCAATTCGATATTTATATTGGGGAGTTGGCTTACATCTAATGTTATCTAAGAGTACAAAATAGTACTGGAGAAGTATGAGAAGAAGAATCAGCAAATTCAAGTATCATTTAATTAAAGTATCGTTAGCAATAGATCAAGTAATAGCTGTTATGTTTAATTAGAATTCTTTTTTAATGAAGAAAAGTGTTCTTATTTTGAGTATATTTATTACTTTAAATCTGCTGCAATCGAAAGCTAACACCTTCTTAGGGGTAAATAGTTGAGTGCGTAAAACTCAAATAATTGTAAAGTGATAGAAAAATGTGATCAGATAGAGATGAGAAAACAATCCCAGAGTACAGCTGTTTTCAGTGCCTATCCTGAGGATTGATTTGTTACAAATAATTCATAAACATAACCAACAGCTTAAGATATTTGCTTCCAGAAAGAGACCTTAAATCTCTGCAAGCTAACCTACTCTTCCAGCCCTCCCAGGTTTCTCTCCAAACTCCTCCACCATGTCTAATCAGACAGAAGCATTCTTTTACAAAGCCTTCAGCTAACAACCCCATCATTAGTTTAGGTGACCCATCTTCCTTGCATTTCTTCTTGAAAATAAAGATAGATGTCAAGACAAATTCTTGACATCTTTGCAAAAAAGACATATACTTGTTACAGAAAATAATCCTAGCTGTGGTTGCATCTACAGACCAACTGACTCATACAGAAGAGTTACCTCTTTCACAAAAATATACATACATTGTAATAATATTAAAGTTTTCTCAGTTTCAATTCATACTTCTATAATTCTAAAAAACAGGCCTGTGTTTCAAATAAAATGACACCTGATCTCCACTACCTTTTTACATTTAAAAACATCAAAAATACTCACCCCACACACCTGCAGCTGAAGATTTATTCTGGTTTGGCTCCTTCTCATATTCAGGGTTTAAAGACGGCTGAAAGAAAGTGAAAAATAAGTCTTGGATTCTGGCCTGAATGAAATAAAGGATCACAGAAACGCCAGCAGTGTGACCTCTCCTGACAAAGATGTTTAAATGGAGACAGACTACACACTTCTCTGGGACCCAAACAGGTCAATGTTTCTCTTCTCCAACCAAATATCTCAGGCAGCAGCCAATATCATCACATGAACCTCCCAGAAGAAGCAAAAAATAGTCATGTGTGTTTCTTCAAAGAGGAGGATTTCCCTTTCCCTTACATCCTACACTCTAGGTTGAAACAGCAGATCCCAAAAGGCCATTTTAATACACACACATACAACAGCAAGCTCTAGTTCACTTAAATACGTGATAAAAATAAGCATATAAAGATAAAATCTGAATACAAAATGAGAAACACATTAGTGGACTAACACCTTCTTGCCTACTGAAAGGGTGATCCCTTATATGATTGTCTGAAACTGATGAAATCTCCTAAAGTATTTTGTAATGGGCAAAACAGTAATTGCAGAGAAAATGAACTTAATTTATCATAATTAAAATTAACTTACAAAATCCTCAGCCTCAAACTGGTTAAGGACCTCTTTGTCTTCCTTTTTGCACGTTTCATTATCAGGTAAACTGTTTTCATGCAGTCCTTGCCCTCTTCCACAATGCAAAGTCCTGGTCCAGGAACTTCCGCCATGGTATCCCCCACGATGGTTTGTATTTTCTGGACCATTTTTGCCTTGTGGGCGCCAACCATTCGTGTCTTTTCTCTCAAAATGCCCTTAGATTTTAAAATGTTAAAAAATGTAATTACAAACAATTTTAAAAGAATATTGCAGAATTCTTAAAGAAGCTATGTCAGCAGCTCTTTGTTCTGGGATACAGCATGGTAAATGAGTTTTCATTGACATAAGCAGCAGGGAAGTATTTACAAAACAGTGCCAGAGAAAGATGACAGTCAGTCAACATTATGGCAAGTCAACATCTTTTTCTGTCTACTTATTTATATGTTTTTGGCTGAAGTATAAACACTATTACTCCTCTCAGGAGAGAAATACACCTGGAGTCACATTACCCCAACCAACCCCTTGTGCTCACATACTCTCCCAGAAGATCTGCCTTTCCATTAACTCAATTTTACAGCAGAAAATTAATTTAGCACAGATGAGCTATCATCATCAGACTTCTACTCTAGTTAGAGTGCTACAAAGCAGTGACATAAACATGTTCACAGCATCCCATAAATTATACCTCCGTTAGGCTGTCCAATGTTAAGATCAAATTCCTCTGAAGAGTTGTGTCTTCTGCAATTTGCTTCGTAACGATTCTCTGTCCACAAAGAATTTTCAGAATGTTTCTCAAAATTCAGTGATGACTGTAAAAGAGCACAAGTGGTAGACCTGAGATCTGACTAATAACGTAACTGAATCATCAGAGTAACATTCACATGGTTCAGGGTACATACAAATCATTTTTAGAAAAATCGGACAATGCAGCAGTCCTCAAGCACGCGCATGGTCAAAGCTATGTCACCATCTCTCACGCTGGCAAAGTGGAAGTTGTATCTTATGCTCCAGGACACTGAAACAGCACTGAGGACTATGCCTGTGACACAAGCTAAAAACCTCAAGCGTCTTTTTTGTTTTGGCAGCAAAACAAAACACAAGTGATGTGTTGCAGGAGCGAAAAAAAAAATTAAATAAAGGTAAGAAAGGGCAGAAGACCACAGCTTGGTGGGAAAAAAAAAATCTGAGATCTTAATTTGGATTGTCAGAGATTACACATGTGCACATTACACATGGAAAGCAGGACTGTCACAAGCAGCTGTACACAAAAAAAGGCTCAAGTTCATTAGTCTTGTCTTTATAACTTAATACAGCAAATACAACCATTTATAAAATACCAAATTAGAGTCAAAAGTGTAAAGATTCACAGAGACATGTGATGCGTTCAGCTTACAAGCAGATATCATACGAACTTGAAAGAAGTAAATCTTTAATATATCCATAGGAAGTACTCCATAAATGGAAATTTTATCTGGAGAATAGCATTCAGAAATTAAACCACATCCTGACAAGAACTCATATCTAAGGGGATTAAAACAAAACGTATCTTGTCTTACACAACACCTCTGTCTTCCTTATACCTTCTGTCTGGCTGTACCTTTGTTAAACTACAATTTCTTTCAGTGCTACATGTTGAAAATTCAAAACTAAGCTTTCATTTGCAAGTAGTGCTGAGTCTTACTGCTGTTCATACACATCTCCCAGTGAGAGAAGCAGAGGGCTGTTACACAGCACCTCCCTGATACACAGCCACCTTCGAGGTACATGAACCAGAACCCCCTTCGATCTCAGACTTGCTGTGTGCTTGTACATCCTCTCTGCTGCATGTGTACAAGAGATCCAACACATCCCAGAGCCATGAGATCTACAGATGCATAAAAGCATCACCAGGTGGAAACATGATGGCTGATGAAAAACTCAGCATGATCAGTCAGTGTGCACTCATAGCGCAAAAAGCCAATAACATCCTGAGCTGCATCAAGAGCAGCATGGCCAGCAAGTCAAGGGAAGTGATTCCACCCCTCTGCTTCGCTCTTGTGCAACCCCATCCCGGAGCTCTGCATCCAGCTCTGGGGTTCCTAGCACAGGAAGAATGTGGAACTGTTGGAGCACGTCCAGAGAAGGGCGACAAAGTTCATAAGGGGACTCAAGCACCTTCCCCATAACAACAGGCTGAGAAAGTTGGGACTGTTCAGACTGGAAAACAGAAGGTTGTGTGGTGACCTCGTAGCAACCTTCCAATATGTGAAGGAGGCCTACAGGGAAGCTGGAGAGGAACTCACCAGTGTGAAGTGTAGTGATAGGACAAGGGTGAATGGCTTCAAACTGAAAGACAATAGGTTTAGATTGGATTTTAGGAAAAAATCCTTTGCTGTGAGGGTGGTGAGGGACTGAAACAGGTTGTCCAGAGAAGCTGTGGATGCCCCATCCCTGGCAGTGTTCAAGGTCAGTTTGGATGGAGCTTTGAGTAATCTGGTCTAGTGGAACATGTCCCTGCCCATGGCAAAGGGGTTAAACTAGATGGTCTTTGAGGTCCCTTGCACCCCAAACCGGTCTGTGACTCCAGAGACCATGAACTTTATCAAACCCAAAGCACCAACTCTGCTGCATGAAGCTCACTCCTTCTCTTGAGTAACATTGAGGAGACAAACTACAGCAGTAATGATGAAAATGAAAGCCCTAAATTTATTTCAACAGTTACCACCCAGTAACAGGTAATCAAGCTATATCAATATTGAAAGTATACCACTGATCAAAGGGAGCAGGGAAAAAAAATCCCACAAAATGAAGGAAATCACAGTAATGGGTTAAACTACTTTGGAAAACATATTGAACAAAATTGCTTCCTTCTTCCCATCTTCCCCACAGAGACAATCTCACACATACACACACACAAAAAAAAAAGCATAGCCAAATTCTACTGACAATACCTTCACAGAGTTCAACATGCTGTTCAAAATCAGTGCTTAAAATTCAAACTCAAGCAGATATGTGTAAAACTCAAAGCATGTACTTCCAAATGGTAGACTAGTCAAATGTAAAGGGACTGCCCTCTCAATCTGAAATCTGGGAAGTGAATTACTTGACAAACTTGGAAAGGATAAAAACAGAAAACTGCAAGAAACTATAAAAAATTATCAAATTAATCTAAATACAGTCGTGTCTCCTATATGGCACACCCACGGTCTTAATGGGATTCAGTGAAGCCCTACTTCCGCGTTGAATGGCAGCTTATTAATATGCAAATTTGCCCCGCACCATCAGACGGCTCCCTGGCACCTTTTCAGCACTGTGTTGCTGTGTAGCGGTTACCACAGCAGCTGTGCTGGGGGGGTGGGGAAGCAGTGGTGCTGCCACGGGTGGGGACAGGGTGAGTGGAGTGGCAGAGCCACCGCAGGCGGGGACGGGGCAAGCGGGAATGGGATGAGTGGAGCAGCGGTGCCACCACAGGTGGGGCGGGGCGAGTGGAGAGGCGGGGCCGCCGCAGGCAGGGACGGGGTGAGCAGGGACAGGGTGAGCGTGGCGGCGGGAATGGGGCGAACGGAGCGGCAGGGCTGCCACCGGCAGGGACGTGTTGAGCATGTGGGTGGGGACAGGGCAAGCAGAGTGGCGGGGCCGCTGTGGGCAGGTACGGAGTGAGCAGAGTGGCTGAGCCACCGCAGTGGCTGTGAGGATTGAATTGCATATTCATGACTGCCTAACTGAATATTCATGCNTGCCACCACCCCCGCCGCCGTCACCTGCGCCCCCAGCACTGCCCGTGTTGCCCCTGCTGCTGCCCGCACCCCCAGCGCCACGCAGCACGCTGCCCCGGTCCCAGGTCCGGCCATCGCCGCGGCAAGTTACACATGCACAGTTGCAAAACAAGTCTGCTACTTTGCTAAAAAATCATGCCGCTAANATTTTAATCAACTTCAAAGAATAACCAATATTTTCACAAAGCATTACTGACAGCATTTCATACAGTCGGGTCTCCTATATTGCGCA
>WEKX01018758.1:27777-40292 GCA_013390025.1 Pitta sordida
ACTCCTTTTCTCTTTTGGCTGGAGAGCTAATGGCTCTTGATGGGCCATTTGCCACCTAATGGCTGTGGTGGGCAGGGTTGGAGTGTTCTTTTGGGGGGGGTTGTTCTTCTTTTCTCCTTGTTGCCCTTGTTAATGTTTATTCTTATTTTTCTTCTTTATATATAGTAAGACCCTAGTTATTTGTGGTCCACCTCTTCACGGTTGCAATTGTGATTTATTTTTCAGAAAAAAGGGGGCCCACATGCATACACAGATAATATTGTGAACTCAGCCCATAAATATGTAATAGACTTATTAATATGTGAACTAGCCCCACCTGTCATCTGCACCCCCTGCAGTCCCAAGCACCACCTATTTGCACCGTTAAGGGGAAGGGGAACAGCAGCCATCACCCTGGAGCTGGCACTGCTGCCATGCTCGGCTCTGCNTAAAAGAAACAATACTTGGGAGGGTGTGTAAGACTACCACACCCTGGGGGGGGGGCGGCTGGCTGAAGAGGGCAGGGGGCTGTCCTCCGGGATGGAGGGACGGGCAAAGGGAACAGAGGAGATGCAGGGAGAGGGGAGGAGAGAGAAGGGNTCCCTCCTGCAGGTAGCCCGAGGCCACTGCAGGGCCATGAGGGCAAAAAAGAAGCTGCTGCACACGTGTGTCATAGCCTTGACTGCGTCACAGCCCTCTCCCAAGCACTAGCTGGGTATACGCCGCCAGCTGCAACCCCAAGCCACTGACGCCCAGCTTGGCAAGGCGAGAGGGCAAGGGCACAGCCCGTGTAAGAGTGGGGGTGACCGTCAGCACCTTCACGGAGCCTGGGAGGGGTGGTGGCAGATGCGTGTGCTCCTCTGTGTGGAAAGTGCTGCAGACACGGGGGTTTCCCAGCAGAGCATCTGCTGCTTGTGAGGGGGATGGAGCAGGGAAAGCCAGTTCCATTGCATTCCCCATAAAAAAAATTCCCCAAACAAAGCAACCCCCACAAACAAAGTGGCCAACCAACCAAAGGAACAATCTAACAGCGACTGACACACACACAGCCAAACTCTCCATAATAAGCTCATGAATACGTAAATCAATCGAGAGCCAGGCAAGGAAGGGTTACCATGCCCAGGGTGTCATTGGTGAGAGGTGGGTGGGTGCCAGCGTTCCAACCCATTCCAGCTCACCCTGCCATGGCCACAGTACCTGGAATGGGCTGCCCACTCCCATCTTCATCACGGTACCCACTGCCATGTTTATCCAGTTGAGTTGACCAAAAAGGCTTTTGCCATCAGACACCGGGGGATTAAGAAAGCCTCCGACATGATGGGCAGAGACATGGCTTCCATCCAGAAAGCCTTGATTGCACCCCACTGCTGGGATAGCTAATCTGCTCCTGCTCCAGAGGCTTGGTCAGAAGGGGAAACCCTTGCCACACCGAGCCATTTCCTCTTGGCATGGCAGAGGTTTCCTCTTCTGCCCTCCCCTTGAAGGCTGCTGGAACGGCAGCCTCACTCACTACCATGGCAGAGGCAAGCATGGAAGCCGCTAACCATGGGCACTTCAGAGAACATAAGTGCTGTTACTGGGCAAGGGAGGTCAAAGCCATCAGCAATGCTAGGGAAACAACCAGCACTGTTTGCGCATGCATGGTGAAGGCCGTTGTAGCTTTCACATCTGTGAACATGGCTGTATGTCCTCTTGCTAGGAAACGAACTGCAGCTACCCTAACTGCATCCGGCTCAGCTCTGCCCACACCCGCACCTTGCCACAAAACAATAATGAAAATTTGTTAAAGAGATCAAAAAAGGGTAAAAGCCTCCGCTTTGCCCTGTAGCATTCCCAGAAAAAGAAAACCCAAACAAAACACCTGCTCCACAAACAAAGCACCAGCAACTTGTGCGCTCTGGACTGGCGCTGGTGTCGCAGCCTTGCTCGGGTTACAGGCCCCTCTCGAGCATTGGCTGAGTGTATCTCAGCCTGTTTGACAGTGGCAACTCTAGCAGCCTGCTCCAGACCAGTGGGTGCACCCCAGCCCTTGCGACTGTGGCTGCCGTGGTGGAGTGCCAGGATACCCACGTCGTCACTGTGCCCAGTAACACTGACATTCTCCAACCCTCTCACAGGGTCCTGCTCTGGAGCAGCACGGGACAGCGACATGGGGCAAGCTGCCCCGGGTTTGTCAGAGCGGAGCAGTGCAGCATCCCCACCATGTCTGAACACAAGAGACACACACCAGCAACCAGAAACCCTGCTATGCGCCAGCGTAGACACGGCAGGAAATAAACAGTGGCAGGAGGCTCCACACCCTATCAGCTCTACTGGGGGGGTGGTCGCCAGCTCCAGGGGCTCCTGGCAGTGCTGGCTCCTGCAGGGTTTCTGTACTTGGAAACATGGCTTCAACCAAGAAGCAAGGATTCTGCAACCAGGAAGCGGCAAAAGGCATTTCCTTTGCTTTCCTGAGGTGCTATGGGGGGTGTGGCACTCCCAGGACCACCCTCTACAGCTCATTAGTTGAAGGGGCATGGCTATGGGTGGGGCTTAATTGAATATTCATGAGTTTGCTCTCCTCACTGGGTTCACACCTCCTGCAGGGACCCATTCACCCATGAAACCCAGGGGCTGACAGTATATATATATATGTAAATACAGTCAGGCCTCCTATACCACAGTACCACGGGTTTTGCCCCCTACCCATGAAGCCCTCCTTCCATGTAGAATGACAGCTCATTAATATGCAAATTNGCGTATGCGCAGTGACGAAACAGGCCTCCTTAATCACTGAAAAGTCATGCTACTAAGATGCGAAGCTGCAATATGAGGGGCACAAAGTGGAAGAGGGTTGAATGTAATTTTTGCTTCCTTTCACTACATTTTTTGACCGAAAGTCACTTTGATTTGAAAGGTAAAGTAGATGGAGTTTCTTTCCTTTCCATTCCAGTAAGGTACCCATCATCCCTGGAAGGTATTGTTCTAACCTAGNACTCTCCATACTCAGGGTAGACATGCTGCCTGGTCTTGGACATCACATCCGAGAGTGTGTAAATCTTTCATACCTGNTACTGAAGCCGCAAATGATACTGAGAAGTAGTGAGGGATTACTGTATTTACATTCACGGCAAGAGAAGGTAAGCCATCAGAATTGAATTATTACTGCAGTGTTATGAGAGCAGGAAAAAACTCCATCCTATTCACTGTCGTAAGTTTGTAACTCCTGGTCCTGCCTTGTCTCCGTGATAATGAGCTCCAGCAAGTGAATCAAATTTTGTTTTGTCAGAACACAAAGGCAGCATATGTATGAATTTCACCTGTGCTGGGAGCAGGGGGGCCGTTGCCGTGGCTGTACGGGTTGATTTGCATGTTCATGACTGCCTAATTGAATATTCACGCATGTCAGGTCACAAATACGGAGTTGCGAAAAGAGACCTCCTTAAACGCTGAAAAATCATGCTGTAAAGACGTGAAGCCACAATACAGGAGACCTGAAATGCAAGAGGGACGACTGTATAGGTCTGAATTAGGCAAAAAACTATGTGTATGAGTCCTAGCCATCAGACTACACACTCTCTCTTCACATACAGAAATACTCCAGATTTTTTTCAAACTAAGCACAGCTCCAAAATAACCCACTCCATTAGAAGTTTTTCTTCTGCCACTGAACACACCTTGTGTCAAAAAACCCTTCTTGTGATAACAGTTCCTTCTCTCTTCTTTCTAGTCAAGTGTAGCACTAATTTGAAGTCAGTTGCTAAGTGTGTGCTCTAAAAAATACTTTTATTTAAACCTTATAAATCACAATTTTCATCCCGCTTCTAAAGATACACTACATTACGTTTCTTCCTTACTATTCTGCAATTCATACCCACAGTTCCAAAAAAAGCAAAATAAGCTTATTTTGCTATCAAGATTTGCATGCTAATAAAACAGAAAATATTCAAACCCTTACAAAAACTGACAAAAGCTCTGTCAGTTTTTGAAACTGAAGCCGTTTCTACTGATCCTAAATTTCTGCACAAGCATGACTACTTCAACTAAAGAGTCTTTACCTCTTTTCTCCACATGTAATGTACAGCCACAACAGCAGAATAAGCCAACATCTTTACAACCAAGCTTTTAACATTTTGAAGGGAAAGTGTTCACTACATTTCAACGTAAAATCATTTTTAAAAAAGGTTATATTTGGGTGTAGCAGTTCTCTCAAGCTCTTTTATTCTCTAAAATTTATTATCAAAGACTCACACCTTCAATAAAAAAGAAGAAACCTGAATATTTAAGGGTCTCTCCCACTGGTCCAAGAAACGTTTAATAAGTTCTAAACTAGTTGAACTGAACCCTCTTCTTTTTCAACCATGCTACTGCAGAGCAAGCAAAACCCACCATCCAATACAGAACTGTCCTGGCGATTATTCTACCACTAAATAATACATAAGAATGTAAAAAAATATTCACACGATTTATAATTTACCTTCATGCCTCATACGTTAAAAGTACAGGAACTGAAGCTTCCTGCAAAACTCCGAGGAAGAAGCAAAGTCCTCTGTCAAATCCAAACACTTCCAAAGTCTTATGACATGCCTAGGTATGAGAAGTGCACAGAGTCAAATTGTAATGGTCATTTTTTTACTGTGTAGAGACAACACAATCTCTAATACAGCCACAGTCCTAACTTCCCTACTTACATAGACTTAGCAAAAAAACAACAAAGAAACAAAAGAGAAAAAGGGAAATCCACCTTCATTTCTACTTAGAGCTCAAATCCCTTACAGGAGGATGGATCAACTAAAGCACATTTCGTTTTGCATAAGGATCTAGAATATCAGCAGACCTGTAGGGAGCCAGTGGTGTTCTAAAATTCCCAACCACTGCTCTTCATTACATGGTGCCCTCTTCAATATCCATATTACATATGCACACAAGCAACAGGCTTTATCTCATCTCTGTGAGTCAACTATAAATGCAACAACAATCAAAATCAGTAAGTGCTTCAAGTAACATAATCATTACTTTTTATTAAAAAAAAGCTTTTTTTTCTGTCACTGTACATGAAATGTACAACCAGGTTACTTCTCCTCAAAACCCCACACATTTCGGTGTGTAATGGTTCTGCGAAAAGAAACTGGTAAGTTCACAAAAAAGCTGTGTAATAGTTATTGCTCAAATACATACAGTAACAAAAACTAAAACAAAAAGCATGCCAAGTTTCATTCAAGTTTGTTTATAATAACATCTGCAAACAGTTCCCTTTGCAAGAGAGAATTTACTACTACTACTAAACAAGACAAGTAAAATCAACTTCCTCAGAAGTTATGAACAACCACCATTGCACCGGTTTATCCACACGTTTTAAACAGAATAAACACATAAGAATGGAGGGGGGGGGAAGGTGCACACAGTACATTTACCTGTACAAAGTTAAACACCTGCACAACTTGTCTCCATCATTCAACAGATTCCACTTCAGCTTTGCTGGAAAATTAAACTGTGCTCATTCTAGAAAGTTTCCACCAATAGTTTTCTCACACAGCAAAGAAGCCTACATTTCTCTTAAGAATTAATCAATACAGACGTAACAATTAAACAATTCTACCAGAACAAATACATCAGTAAAAGGCACAACCTGCTGACAGCTATTCCACCACAAAAACTATGTTTACATCAGGGCTTAAAGTATAAGCTACTGGGGACAACGACCTTATCTTCATAGTTCTCTGCAAACCACTGAGGAGACTGCCAGCACTTAAAAACCAAAAACCTAAGGAAGAAATTAAAGTTGACTAGCACCCTTGGCAGTTTCTGAATGGACCTCACCCATGTATGAATTTTGTTAAGAGAACAGGGAACAACTGTAAAACATGCACAAATACTTGTCAAACACGTATACAGTGAATCCCTGCTGCATTGCAACCACTCCATTACAACCCCGCTTATTTGCGAAGCAATTTTCTTGCAGTTTTGATTCAACAATTTGCGAGTTTAGCCAGCCAACACATGCGCGGTGACTCTGGTCTGCCAAGGGACGGTGGCCACAGTGACTCACTCACCCCGCCCTGTGGGGAGGGGGCTCGCAATGGCGGCTCCGTGCCCCCGTCACTGACCTGAGAAACTGCCTCACAGAAGTGAGGCAAGAGAGGTCGGGCAAGCNAGAGCATAACTGTATACATAAATAAGACAAAAATACACTCCTAATAAAATCATTAATTTAATGAAGCTAAAAACCAAACTCTTCAAAACCTCCACAAGAGAAAGAATCTAGACAAAGATGTCCTCCTTGATTTCACTGAGAGCCTCTTAAAAAGAGTTAAATCTATCTCACAGCACTGAAAATCTACAGTTTGAAAAAAGGCAACACATCACCTCTTATCTAAGTTAAGGAGTACTTAGATTGCTCTCATGAGCATAAAAGAGACAACAATCAAATGAAATAGCCACTCTTACTCTCTTTTGGTTTGGTTCCTTCACGTGAGGCCCAGTTAATTAGTCAAATCTCAATCACATGAAGACTAAAGAAAAGCCACAAGCCATAGCCAGAGATTACAAAAACAGCCTCCTTCCACAGATCCCATTTTTTTCAAAACAACAAAATTGAAATACGTAGAAGTTAAAATGACAAAACAGTAAGACCATCCAAAGCAGAAAACCCTAAACCAGCTCAACTTCCAGATACTGAAAACACAGAGAACTTTAGTGAGCCCTAGAATTTATAAAACTTACATAGATGCTAGTCCTTCATTTGTGGTCAAAACAACAAGCTACAGAAGGAAAAAAAAACACTGTGGTAATCTCTAAATGCAGTTTCACATGCTTACCTCCACTTTTTCCACAAGGTTTTTATAGAAGCAATCCTCACAAACATTTTTGCAGTGCTCTTAGAGAAAATCTTTTTTTTCTTTAGTTCACTAATACTTCAGTATTGTGAAAGCTCCCAAAAATATTTTAATACATGACAACTAAGGTAAATGTGTCACGTATACCAGACGCTCAGTTTAAAACCTACCCAGTAATACTTCAATTATTTAAAGCTTCATGAATCATCAAGGTGGGGAAGGAAAGAACGTATATCAGTAAAATTACCACTGACTTTTGAATTAAGTTGCTCTGTCCATCTTAATTTCCTTTGAGGCAGTAGCAGTTCAGGCGGACGCAAACCTAAAAGAAATGATTATAAACATATTAATTTCAACATCTAAATTTCATCTACAGAAATATTTAATCACTGTATGAGGAAGTGAACTACAACGCATGTAAAAATAACACGTAAGATCAGTGAGTTCACCACTAGTTTTTGTTTTGAATCCTCACAGACCAGCGAGACTCATTCATTCCCATTACAGAATATAAAAATACATCAAAACCAAACTTAAGCAATCTTAAACTATTAACGCACTAAAAGCTAGTCTGTGTAGACAGTAATATTTTGTAAAAAATACCTGGCTTTCGTAAGTGATAAAGAATAGTGGAATGCAAAAAAAACCCCAAAAAACAGATCAAAAATCCCCCCTACATTATTACTACCTTGATGATGCAGAAACACCTAATACAAATGGAAAGGCTGAGACGTAGAAGCCACCCAGCACACCTCCCCAGAAGTAAATACTAGCTTATTGTTGAGATTACAATATTAACATGAAGGCTAAGTTCCCTATGGATTTAGTCTGCTAAATCTACTATTTTATCTCCCATAAAAATCACACTGCTACCTACGCGTTTCGGCTTGTACAAGTACTCTTCGATTCATAAAGAATTATACCATTCATTAAAAAGAACAGCAAGCAAAAATTAACAAGCTCATTTCAATGTTCTCAAAAACAAACATCACTGGTTTAATTGATCTACTGATAAAGTGTTTATTCAAGTGTGCATTGATTTATGAACATTACAACCCTTACCTAATTCAAGAGGACCGCATAAGGTGTTAGTACTGCGTGATTTATATTTTTCCAGTTTGTTCTCCTTGAGATAATATCCCGAGTTCGCGTTGATAGTACATTCGTAGTACTTTGACATAGATTTCACTCACATAAAGCAACTGCCCGTCCTTCTTGCTAACAGGTCCAGCAAGGCTATTTACAAAGTTTGCCAACTGCCTGTCTTAAAAAGCTTTTCTTTCCTCTGACAGTTTCTTCTCGTCTATCCCACATAAGTATCACTGTAAGAAGCATCAGCTCCACGTAAATGTTTTACACCACAAACTGTGAAGCCAAAAATCCAAATTTCACATAGAGAACATGTTCACATAGAGCATTTCCTAGCTTGAGGTAACAGAGGCATTTGTAAACTTCGGCTACCTGGACACCTCCTTGCTGCTTATTTGCCACAACATTTTTCAACAAAAATATTAAATATAAAATAAGAAACTATAAAGAAATGTCCATTGGGTTCTTCATTTAGAAAACAGGTCTTACGGCAAAATGACAGAAAGCTATGTCTGAAAATCCAAAACACAGGGTAAGGGAGAAAAAAATACCTGCCATGAAACTTAACAGCACACACAGTGACTCAAGGCCATATTTAACCTGGAGCCAGTTAACAAAACTGGTTATGCCTCTGACTCAGAGAGAATGCTGCCTAGAAGCAAGAGATTATCTAAATACAAAAAAAGTACTTTACTTTGCCAGCTGAAGTATTCAAAACTTGATAAATTTAGGGATGTATCCATGCCATGTGGACAAAAGGCTCCAAGGGTGATGTGCTCGCGGTGGCTAGAAAGAAAAAAACCTCACGACTTCTTCTATTGTCTTCTCAGATGCCTGTTTGATTGAGAAGCCTTTTCAGGACGAAGTACGCACAAATAATCCCAAAATAGTATCCGGTTATTTTTCCCCTTTCACAGGAAGCAACTGCTGCGGGTCGGCGTCAAGCTTTTTTCTTCTCTTCTCAACCAACCGAAGCGAAAGGCTGCAAACATCCAGGACTGACTGTCGTTCGAGCCGCCTACGGTAAAAAGAACCAGAATAATCAGTTTTCCTTTATGACACTTGGAACGGCGTTAGACAAACACAAAACAAACAACACCCTCACCACCACCACCACCAACCCGAAACCTGAATCTTAAAACCAGTAACAACCAGAAACTCAAACATAAATGCGGTGAGGGAGCCGAGCCCGAAAGCGGAAGCCTCGGTCACACCGCCACTCACATCCCGGAGGAATGTCTGACCGGGAAAGCAGCCTGTCAGCAAAACCCTTCCCCTGCTGCTCCTTCCCGAGACAAAACCGGGACGGCAGAACGGGGATACACAATAAGGAGGGGGGGCGTGGGAGAACGAAGGATGGACTGAGAGCGGAAAAAAACGAAATAAAAGGTCATGTCTCGTTTTATTGGGAAAGGTGAGCAGCTCTGCGGAAGGCACCCCGGCGAGAAGCGCCGGCCTGGGCCCGGGACATTTCCCCTGGGAGCGATGGGGAGGGACGGGCAGACACAGGGCGGGCCGGGGAGCGCGGCGCGGGAGGGACCGGAGCGGGGCGGAGCGGCCNGACTCGCGAGAACCGCCGTGCGGGGCTGCCCGGGGCCGCCCCCGCCGTGACGTCACGGGAACAATCCCGCGTGCGCCCCGGCCCCGCCACGGGAGTCCCGGGCGCCGTCGCAAGTGACCGAGTAGCGGCGCCGTCAAAACACTGCTGTCCCCTGTTCCGTCCGACACCGAAAGTCCCCACTCCGGGCGTGCGCACCTCGCGTGCCTTCTTGGAGGAAACACGAGCGATGGACCTTTCTGCCTGGCACCCGTATATAGTTTAGAAATCTTGTTTCAAAAGCAAATAAAATTGGGGTTTTTTTCAATTAATTATGTAAAAGAAGTGAATTTACAAAATCGTCTTTAGATAGCGTTAGAAAGGGTGGTGGCAAGCATTTGTAGCACCTGCATTTGATTCTGGATTTTCTTTCAGTGGCGGTTTCTTCTGTAAGGTTTGAATTATTGTAAGAATTGACATACACACTGACCTTTGACAAAAATGATTTCAAAGTCTTGACAAACTGTAGGATTCTTGTCCTTAATGTATTTTACAGGCATATATATGTGGCCCAAATAACCTGATCTGAGGAATAGACTCCAAAAGCAAGGTTATGGAGAGGTATGTTTATTTGGTACCGGGAACACGAGGATATCTCCTCTAAACGTGTTCAACTTCAGCTATTCCTACATTTAAATTTATAACCTTATGAGATCGCACCCCCTTCAAGTGACAGTTACACAGCTCAGCAAAACTATTTAAAGCTCTGACCATTCTTTGAGGGTGTTTTGCCAAGCTGGTGTTTTATGATGATCTTATCAGCTATCATTAAGCTTATCTAGTACAAACATATACTAACTGCCCACTTGGTCTTTGTCGAGGGGTTTTGCCTCTGGTCTGGCACCTCTGACCCAGTCTCATCCAGATTTGTCAATACATTTCAAACTCTTACACAAAACAAAGCTTAACATATCACGAATATAATAGGTACATATTACAAGTTTCCTAGTTAAATGTAAAGTCTTACAATGTTAAAACCTAAGAGTATAAAAACCCCTATTCAAACCCACTTTCATATCTTTCATACGTGTGGTCACTAGGAATGTGGCACCAAAACTGTCCACACTCTCAAGTTTCACGATTAAAGCACTTTCCAAAACAGTACATAATTGAAAAACTATTAGTGTAACCTGTATCAGATATATGCTGCTGTAGTATCACAGAATCAGAAGCTATTGCTTTTTTTTTAATCAGGAAAAGCTACCATAATCACCTCAGGATGCCAGGACTTACTATGTTGCATGACTCAAAGGCATATACAATCGGCCCTCTTGCACTTTGCCCCCCCCNTCTTGCACTTTGTGCCCCCAATATTGCAGCTTCAGATGTTAGCGGCATGATTTTTTAGCGAAGTAGCAGACCCCTTTCGCAACTGCTCATGCTCAACTTGCCACAGCGGTGGCCGAGGCCGAGGCCAGGGCAGTGTCCTGGGCAGTGGCGGGGGTGTGGGCAGTAGCGGGGGCAGAACAGGCGGTGATGGGGGTGCAGGTGATGGCGGCGGGGCCTGCAGCAGGGGCCGTGGTGGCTGCAGGGAGGACATGGGCGTCGGCAGCGGCACAGTCACCATTCAACACGGAAGACGGGCTACGCGGGTCCGAATTAAGACCGCGGGTGCGTGATATAGGAGACCCGACTGTAATATCAAGAAAGCTCTTACCAAAGGGATCAAGTCTCAATGTAGCATGTGCAATCCTAAAATGTAATGGGAAATATTCCAATATCTAGGAAAACAAGATGGGATGTGAACACAAAGAACATGAAAATGAAGTGCATATAGTCAATCAACTACATACAGGCTGTTTTGACAACACACACTTAAGACTACATATATTAATGATCAAAAATGACCTGTCAATTCATCTGAGTGCGTTATGGCTAAAGTCTCAAAGTTCCAAAGCTGTTCTGAGCATCTTATGTCTCTGCAATACATTATATAAACATACATAAATGTAATATGTATCGTGTATATGCATGTATACAATGTTTGTGTTGTACATATATTCTATACATTCTGTATGTAAATGTATGCATACATATATGATATACCATGAGTATCAAAAGAGAAACATAGTAAGTACCAGGAGTTTATCAATTTATCCACATCAGTCTCCCTAATATGTTTCTGTTCATCTTACTTAATGTCTGATCCTTCTATTTCTCTCTGGTGGCAATAACAACATGAATTTTAGCAACCACGGGAAAAGCTTTGATAGTCATTGGGGAAATTAATTTACAGTAATAATGGGGAAAGGCTTTGATTTATATTTCTAATTATTTCATAAAAGAAGGTACAATGCCATCTCCAGGATAGGGCCCCAGCAAACAGCTGAGGTGATGTCCTTGCTCTACTGAGATCCAGCCTCACTGAATTCAAATTGAGAGCTCTCCTGAGTTGTGAACATAAAGAGTGATAAACCAAAGAATGAATTAAGTTGAGAACACAGGGGGAATACACAGGAAATGATAGACTAAAAATTGTCAGCAGGAGGTTGGAAGTGAGCTAAGAGGATTAGGGTTTAACTACACCGATCAGCAAGGAATGTCCGTGCATAAACAACCAATTGTCAGAGATGTACTGATATCAACCATAACCCAGGTGAGAACTGGGATTCAGATGTAACTCACCTGTTGAATATTGTATTACTTACTTACTGAATATTGTATAACTCTGTAGTATATAAGGCACTGCTAAAAACAGTAGCACAAGCAAGTTTTTGGAGGATTTATTCCCCCTTGCTTCCAGCGCTGCAAATAAACATACCTATCGCATAACTCTTATGAGCTGTGAAGTTTTATTCCGCAAGTCACTCCTCTTTAATGCACTTTGGTTTACATGTCACAAGAATTCAAACAGTTGTGGCAAAGTCAACATGACATTCTTAGCATGCAAGGATTAGTTAAAAGAAATTAATTTGCAAACCTGCTGGCAAGTGAATTCGTTTTGTGGAGAGGTTCCTGCCATGCACAGCCTACTACATCAGGTGGTTCCCTTGGTATATAGAGTTTATACAAGCAAGACAAAGCTTCTTCTAATG
>WEKX01018758.1:40469-60112 GCA_013390025.1 Pitta sordida
ATGAGCCATTTCTCTATAACAGCTTGAAATTATCATATGAAGAAGTAGTAGCTTGCTACTGAGTTCCCAGAATTAAAAAGACACTGACTTTTGTGTTTCTCTGTATAAGATGTATGTTTTTCTAAACGTTTTAAAATGCAGGTTTTTGTGTTACTCTTTATGAAATGTATTTTTATGTGAGTTAAGGTTGCATTTTATGTTCGTTTTGTGGGTTTAAGTGGGATTATATTTTGTATTTCTTTGGAAATTCCAATTGCATTTTTTATCTTAAAATTTTGTATTTTGAGTTTGCAGATATTTTTCCTGGACATTGTATTTTTCTTTGATATGCATCCTTTTAAGTTTAAATTGGATATGCTGTATTTTCATTCTTACAGCCCTTTTTCACTTGCCTTGTTTTATTATGAAACACGTAAGTACAACTTGTTTCTCTGTGTTCTTTTTTCATAACAAATTTGTGTGTCTCAGATTTTATGTGAATCTCACTATTTAAAGTTGCCTAAATCCATTTAAAGAATATTTAAAATTGGGAATTCTTAAAGTAAGTTTATTAGTTCTTCTGATCTATTTTTTATTTAGACCAAAAAAAACCCAGTATTAAGTATATCTACTGAGGTGACCTTTGATAGTACAGGAAAGGTTTAACACACATTACAAAAATTGCTTTTGATGTTTCTTTAAAAGCGGCATTTGTATAAGTTGTAGCCTTTTTCTGTATTTTTCTGTATAAAGTGTATTTTGTATTCGTTTTCCAACTTTGTGTGGTATTTTTAGGCATTTTTTCCCTACGACCTATTTCTGTGTTATTCCTTCAAAGAATTCTTGTGAAATGAAGTGAGCATGTGCAGACATAACCAATCAGAAGTCATGAAAGATCAACTTCACCTCCTGGCATACGACTCTGACCTGTACTCCACCTCCTGTGAAATGGCTCTCACCAATCAAGGTACACTCCTCCCAGATATTAGAGGACAAAAAGGTCAAGCCAACCTCAGCCAAATTGAGTTCTGGGCATTGGATGCCAGGCTTCCAGCACTGCTAACCTTGCTGTATTGTTTCAATTAATATTTTTACTAAATCAATGTTAATACTTTAAATAAATCAATTTTAATTAATTTGAATTGGCTCTTCCCATTTATAATGAATGTTAGCATAAATATAGTCATTGTCTGTCATGAGGTACAAGAGGAAAGACAGAAGCCTGTCAGAGTGGGAAATTTCTGAAGCAGTACTTCTCACATCGATTGGCTTCAAAACACGTTATTTGATCTAAATCTAATACAGCACTTAGATCTTCAGAAGTCTAACAGAGTAGAGAATCACGTGAGAGCATTAAAGTAATTAATATGTAACAGAAACAGCTTCTGAAACTAGGTGGGCTAAGCAAAAGATGTATGTTATGGAAAACTACAGGGGATTATGATGACAATTATGTTGGAAATAATTATAGCAGGGAAGACATATCCATATGAACTGTTAGGCAAGTCTTCTTTTAAGCAAACTTGGAAACAAAGGCCAAGATTTTTTACTTAGACGCTAGCACATTTTTAAAAGTCTTTTCATACAAGCCATGATACAGTTGTACCCCCTCATTTGTGACGAACCGGTCATGCCAGGGCTCTCGCAGAACATCAAATTTGCAAACATGCGCAGGTCATTAATATGCATACAGGCCATGCACATTGCTCCACCCCCCACCACTCCAGAGCACTGCGCACACATTTCCATAACTCCCCATGGGCTCTCTTAGCACAGGCGAGCAAAGGGAACCGTTTCTGAGTCCCCTCTGACTCAGGAGACCCCCTCAAGAATCCTTGGGCTTCTCCAGGCTACTGCGACTACACGTGCTCGCAGCCCAAATCCCATGCTGCTGCTCCTCCCCCAGCCCCTTTCCCAGCCCCAGTGCTTGTGCCCGCTGCGTCCCGGCCCCGTGGCGTGGGTGGGCTGCAGGTGCGGCAGCAGAGTGAGCATGTCCCACTGGCTGCCGCAGCCAGCCCCACTTTCCCAGGGCACTTCCCTTCCCCGCCTGTAGCCATGGAAAGAGTAACACGCGCCCAGAGGGGGTCAGTCCCCAGCTGTGCTTAGAGTAATAGCGGACAGCATGACTCCTGGCCCTCCCCATGGGGCCAGGCCAGTCCCGCCCCACAGGGAGCACCGGCACCACCCATCAGCAGAGCAGAGCCTCTGCACATGAGTCGGCCAGGTAACCTTGCAAACGGCTGAAGCAAAAAAAGAAAATCCACTTTAGTACAGTGGTAAGTGTCCCCACCTGGCGTGTGGGAGACCCGGGTTCGTTTCCCGCCAGGGAGACAGTGTTAAGAGTTGGACTCGATGATCCTTGTGGGTCCCTTCCAACTCAGAATATTCTGTGATTCTATTCTGTGAAAATTGCAAGAAATTTTCCTTGCAAATCAACAAGGTAGCAATGGAGCGGTCGCAATGCTGCAGGGATATACTGTATAAACAAAGTTTAACTCGTGGAATTTACACAACATTTAAAATTTAGGAACAAGATAAGAATTACTAGTTCTGAATAAGCGGCGTACCTCTGGGTAGTTTGATGAAAATAAAAGAAAAACACAGTCTGCACTTTCACTCAAATTTCATGTTCTAAATACAGTCTGTAATTTAAGGTTCTGTTTGGATCAGACCAAGCTCTGAGATAACTATGGAGAGGCAGCTTATTCTATATTCACGGACTGTCTACATCATTATACAAAAGAACCAAATAAATACTGTGAAACCAAAATGCAGAAGGAATGCTGAAGTATAAAAAATAAAAACAGCAACATTTAAACTTCCTCTAAATATTACCCATCCATATTTAAATAACAGAATAACAGAATATTCCCAGTTGTAAGGGACCCACAAGGATCATCTAGTCCAGCTCCCAAGTGAATGCCCACAGAGGGATCAAACTCACAACCCTGGATACATGCACACCATACTCTGTCCATCCGAGCCTCCCATAATATAAAATAATCATATATATAATAATACAAAAGACTTAGAACTCATTCTAATAGGAAAAATACACAATGATTAAAAAACCTAATTATTTACTGCACAAATTCGGATCATAGAATCATTATAGTTGGAAAAGAACTCCAAGATCATCAAGTTCAACCTCTGATTAAATATCACCTGATCAACTAAACTGCATCACTAGGTGCCACATCTAGTCATTTCTCAAATACTTGCAGGAATGGTGACTCCACCACTTCACTGGGCAACCCATTCCAATCCTTAACCACCTTTTCAGTGAACAAATTCTTTCTAAATCCAGACTGAACCACCCCTAGCACACTTTGAGCTGTGTCTTCTTGTCCTATCACTGGTTGCCTGATAGAAGAAGGCAACCCTCACCTGGCTACAACCTCATTTCAGGTAGCTGTAGAGAGTGGTAAGATCTCGTTTGAGCCACCTTTCCTACAGGCTAACTCCAGCTCATCCAGCCACTCCTTGTGAAACCTGTGCACCAGTTCCCCACCCAGCTCCATTGCTCTTTTGTAGACACACTCCATCAACTACAGTGTCTCTCTTGTAGAGAGATGTCCAGAACTGGACACAGGACTCAAAGCGAGGCCTCACCAGTGCAGAGTACAGGGAGAAAATCACTGTCTTGGTCCTTATGGCCACACTATTGCTGATCCAAGACAGGATGCCATTGGCCTTCTTGACCACCTGGGCACACTGGTGGCTCATGTTCAGCTCCTGTCAACCAGCACACCCAGGTCCTTTTCTGATGGGCAGCGCTCCAGTCACTCTGTCCCCAGGCCTATAGCACTGAGTGGGGTTGTTGTGATCCAAAGTATGGTCATGGCTCTTGGTCTAGTTGAACCATGTACCACTGGCATTGGCCCATTGATCCAGTCTGTCCAGATCCCTCTGGAGAGTCTTCCTGACCTTCAGTATATCAACACTTCTGCCTAGCTTAGTCTTGTCTGTGAACTGACTGAGGGTGCACTTGATTCCCTCATCCAAATCACTAATAAAGACATTAAACAGGACTAGACCAAATACTGATCCCTGGAGAACACCACTTGTGGTGAGCCGCCAGCTGAACGTAACTCCATCCATCACCACCCTCAGGGCCTGGCTCTCCACATTGTTTTTAGCCAGAGATGAGTGCACACATCCAGGCCATGTGCTTCCAGCTTCTCTAGGAGAGTGATGAGGGAGAAAGTATCCAAGGTTTTACTGGTTCCAAAGTTCCTCCCTGCATCCAATAAAGTATGAAGATTTTCCTTTGGCCTCCTTTTGTTGTTAATTTAATTGTAAAACCTCTTTTAATTATCCTTCACAGCAGTGGCTAGATTGAGTGCTAGCAGAGCTTTTCCCTTTCTAATTTTCTCTCTACGTGATGTAACAACATTGTTGTACTCTTCCTGAGTACTTCTTCCGAAGGTCATAAACTCTTATTTTCACCGTGAGTTCCAGCAAAAGCTCCCTATTCAGCCAGGCTGTCCTTCTCTGCTAGCTTTTGGCACACGGAGACAGCCTGCTCCTGCGCCTTCAAGATTGCCTTCCTGAAGTACGTCCAGCCTTCCTAGATTCCTTTCTTATTAAGGACTCTTTCCCAGGGGAGTATCTGAACCAATGACTAGAGCAGGCCAAAGTCTGCCCTCTGGTAGCTGAAGGTAGAGGCTTTGTTGACACCCTTTCTTGCTTCACCAAGAATCAAGGTCACAGTGCTCATGACATCACCACATTACCTGCCACTCCTCTGTTCACCAAGAGCAGGTCCAGTGGGACATCTTTCACCACTGGTTCAATCACTAGCTGTGTCAGGATGTTACCTTCCACACGCCCCTAGAACCCACTAGACTGCCTCCTCTCCACTGTTTTGAGTTCGCAGCGAACATCCAGCAAGTTAAATTCTCCCAACGAGGCCCAGTGATCTTGAGATATATGCCAGCTGCTTGTGTAACACCTTGTCAGCCTTGTAATCCTGGTTTGGTGATCTACCAGATTGCCATCAGAACATGTGCATTGTTCGCCTTTCCTCTGATTCTTATCCATAGGCACTCAACCATATCACATCACTATCCTCGACCTCTACAGAGTCAAAATGTTCCCTAATGTACAAAGCCACCGCACCACTTCTCCTTTCTTGACTAATGGGATGAACAATGAGACCAAAAGTTTAAAATGTGTTTTGGCAGGCACTTAAAATGTGCTGATTTTAATTTCTTCTAGTAGTAGAGTACAAGATACTTATGTGAGTATAGGACACACTCAGACTGTTAATTAAGCAAATATTAAAGAAAAATATGGAAACATACTTAATTTCTTACTACACGTATTATACATTTTTGCATCACTGGATGAAGATGTACAAAACGCTTGACCAATATACAACCAATCTGATCAGGCAGAAAACTAAAATAAAAAATTTCACATAACAATTTTAAATCTGATTAATACAGATTTGATTCAGAGAGCTTCTGGTGCAGTGAGCCCAATATTTAAAAACTAGAAAGCAAATGGCTACCTAACATTAATACAGACAGGTCTCCTATACCATGGGACCGCGGTCTTATTTGGGTCTTGTGAAGCCCGCCTTCCGCATTGATTGGCAGCTCATTAATACGCAAATTTGCCCCGCACCCTTAGAGGGCTCCCCGGTGCTGTTTCGGCACTGTGTTTCTGTGTATTGGTTGCCACGGCGGCTGTGCCGGGGGGGTGGGAAAGCTGTGGAGCAGCAGCCGCCGTGCCCGGAGGTGTGCAGAATCGGCAGAGCAGCAGTGGCCATGCCCGGGATGGGGCAAGCAGCAGGGCCACCCCCATGCCCAGGATAGGGCAAGCAGCAGGACTGCCCCTGCCACAGCTGTGCGAGTTCATTTGCATATTCATGACTGCCTAATTGAATATTCATGCGTGCCAGGTCCCACATGCACTGTTGTGAAAAGGGGCCTCCTTCATCGCTCAAAAATCATGCCCCTAAGATGTGAAGCCGCAATATGGGGGGCACAAAGTGGAAGAGGGCCAACTGTAATAAAAATCCAACTCTAATGTACTTTGTTTTCAACAAAGGATTATTTGTACAATCAGATCACAAACACAGTGAGAATTCCTGAGAACAAGCACAGTTTTAATGAACAGTCCTTATTGCAAAGTTTTAAATATCTTAGTATCTTTCAGCTGCATGTTCACAGAATGAAACCTTTTAAGAACCAAGATTAAAAGAATGGAAGCATTATACATAAGTGTGTAGCAACTACCAGTCATTATCATTTGCAGCAACATCATGAACACTAGTACAAAGTGTCTGGGCTTGCTTATTTTTATGTATTATCCTTTCCAGGACAGGAAGGTAAGATAATTTTTCCAATGGATTCAGGCCTTCCATGGGTCTGCCTACACAAATGAGACAACTGGTTTTGACTGTATTAAATAATTAGCCATTATTATTTGCACTCTACAATGTACAAGCTCTGGTTATTTGATTTTTCAAGAGTACTGAGCATCTCTGTGTGCCACGCATTTAATGCAATAAGCAACAGGTCTCACAATTAAAACGTAAGTGCTTGTTGACTCATTATGTTCTAAAGAACTTTTATGTTAAAATTACCATTGACATTGATGGTAGGAAAATTCTGGGCAAAGACTTCAGTAAAGCTGTAGTTAAGAGTTTATATTTGAAGTAATAGTACAGCATTCATTTTGAATGTTACTTAAGTGTAAATTTGACCTACATTATTGAAATTAATCATTTTACATTGCTCAAGATAATGGCTGTTTCCACCTCAAAGAATCAGTGTCTTGGTGACACTAGTGACAAACCAGGATAAGCAGTAGGAGGCCATGCTTTTGTTTATATTAATTGGAGGGGAAAAACGTAATTTAGAATCAAGGCTTTTAAAGAGCAGCTGTTCCATTTCAAGTTTTTTAGCATCTATTGTAACTCAAAATAGCCTGACTAGCAGCTTTTTCCCCTTTAGCAGTAAAAGAATCCATTTCCAATAATGTATTTCAGAAACATTGTCCAGTATTAAAATAAGGACTATTTGAAGCTATTTTAAGGTTGTATTTTCATGATGTACTATTCCTTTCACGTAATGAAAGCTAATAAATTGAGGTTAAAAGGGTGCAATTGTTTTTCAAATACAGTGATCCCCCGCATATTTGCAGCTCGTATATCCATGTATTCAATTAATTGCGGTTGGATTTTCAGTGAGTTGTGAGACTGCGCACATGCGCAGAATGTCCCAGACTCTGGATTTTGTGGCCGGGAAGCACCAAAGGGCACTTCATCTGCTTTAATGAGGGGTTGTAGTGCGAGCCACATTCCCAGGACCACCCCTCCAGACCTTATTAGTGGAGGATTCATGGCTACAGGTGGGGAGTAGTTAAATATTCATGGGTTCAGTATCTTCATGGATTTCATAACTTGCGGGACCTGCCCAGATCCAACCCCCAGCGAATTCCAGGGGATCACTGTATATGTCCCAAATGAATATTGCCTATACATATTACATTTATTTTGTTGAAGGATTAAATCATGGTATACAGCTTCTACAAAATAATACACAAGTAAATCCTAAATGTACTCATGCCCCATTCCACCTAGGAAAATGAAGTAACAGCAAATGAATATTCATTGTTCTAAATTTTACAAAGAATTCAAAATAATAACTGCTAATCACAGGAAACTGTAGAGATGAAAAGCAACAAGCTGAAGAAATTAAGAACTGAACATTCAATACTAGGTGACTAATCTTCCTAAGATGTGAGTCTTTACCCCATCCTCTTCTCTATAAAGTAAAATTCCTATGTTTTCACAAATATTAGCCTTGCTAACTTGTAAACTTGGAGCATATTAAATTGAAATAAGCAGATCAAATGGTCAGCATGATGTTAGGATCTTGCACATACCTGAATATACATAGATATGAATTTAATACAATTTACTTTAATAGCCAAACCTATTTGATTTTATCCCTTTTTTCCTTTAAAAATTTGTATTGGCATGAACTTGTGTCATTTTATCTTTCCCTATTTTTTAATGACTAGATTAACTTAGAAACTTTTCACATACAAGTGAAGCGATGAGTATTTTTGTAGCAATTGTTCTGCAAGTTTTGCCCACCATCATTGTACATAGTACAGTGAGCCCCCATGTATTAGCGGTCCGCTATTTGCGAGCTTCAGTATTTGCGAGCTTCAGTATTTGCGAGTGATTTTTCCGTGAGATGTGCGACCTTGGCGCATGCTCAGAACGTACCAGGACACAAGTTGGCTTGGCCCCCGGTCTCGCCGCTCACGCTACAAGCACAGCTGGCCCCGCCCTCCCCCCCNAGCCTGCGAGTAACGGGGGCTCACTGTACTATGGTTTTCAAAATTACGTGTATCTTTGTGAACTTTTTGATAGACAATGATACTTCCTCTAAACTTGATAACTCAGGGTACTGGGGTTGCCCCAGTTAACTGGAGGTTGGCAACTGGAGGTTGGCCAATACACAAGAATAGTGAGGAGAGGATCTGGGGAACTACAGGTGTGTCAGCCTGATGTCAGTGCAGGTCAAGGTTATAGAACAGATCATCTCGAGTGTGATCACGTAGCACATAACAGGACAACCAAGGGAACGGGCCCAGCCAGCAGAGCCTAGGGAAGTCAGGTCCTGCCTGAGCAACTTGATCTCCTTTTATGATCAGGTGACCCACCTGTTGGATGAGGGGAAGGCTGTGAATGTAGTCTACCTGGACTTCAGTAGAGCCTTTAACATCATCTCCCACAGCATACTCTTGGAAAAGCTGGCAGCCTATGGCTTGCACAAGTGCTCTCTTCACTGGGCTAAAACCCAGCTGGACACCCAGGCCCAGAGAGTGGTGGTGAATGGTGCCACATCCAGTTGGCAGCTGGTTGTAAGTGGTGTTCCCCAGGGCTCAGCACTGGGGCCAGTCCTGTTTAATTAGTCTTTATTAATGATCTGGGTGAAGGGATGAACTGTACCCTACATAAACTTGCAGATGACAGCAAGTTAGGTAGCAGGTGTTCACGAAGTGACAGCACTTAGCACTTAGTGCTGTGGTCTAGCTGACAAGGTGATGATCACTCAGAGGTTGGACTCAGTGATCTCAGAGGTCTCTTCCCAACCCAAATGATTCTATGAATCTGTAATTATTATAAATTGGCTCACAAGAAATAGGCAAAACACCCTCAAAACACAAGTACAGGGCTTCCAGTTTAGGAAACATCTTTCCTCAGCCCTTCCAAAACAATGAAATCTTATTACACTATACTAACTTTGCCAAAAAGGGCTAATAGCATTTTTTAATAAATGCATGCAAGTTTCTTGAAAATAGTTTTCAAATTATGATGGCAATTGTGTGTGCATTTAAAATATTTTGAGAGACACCAAAAAGTACAATGGATTTTTTCCTTCCTACAATATGACATGTCTGCCAATGTTATAAAATTAAAATTAACAACATGAATTCTATACTTAGGAAATTTTTTTTCTCGTTATGCTCTTAAATTTTTATAATTCAAGTACACACCTACCCTTTCATTAAAAACTAAATTCCTCCGTGCCCAATAATAAGGCATAGAGAGGAGGTACTTGGTCATCTGTTTTCGCTTGCGTAACTGACTAACATTTGTTTTCAGTTATATTGCAAGGGCAGTCCCATTTCAGTATGAAGACAATTAGAAAGACACTTTATCTAAGCAAAAAGCCTGTCCTGGAAAAGTTGGGCCATCAAGTAAGCATAAGGCTCATCCCCTTCACATCAAGGTTATCCATCCCTTCACTGCTAAAACCACGAGGGCAGAAGGTTGCAGCTGTGCTTAGACCACCGCATACAAATCCCATAAACTAAAGTACAGTGAATCCCTGCTGCATTGCGACCTCTGCTTTATGACCCCATGGATTTGCGAGGAAAATTTCTCACAGTCCGGTTTCAAGCATTTGCAAGGTTCCTCAGCTGACACATGCACACTGTCTCTGCTTTGCTGAGGGGCGGTGCCGGTGCTCCCTCTGGGGTGGGGCTGGGCTGGCCCTGCAGGGAGGACGCGCGGTTTCTGTGGCTCACCTGGGGCTGTGGGATGGGGACGGCCACTGTAGAAGACAGAGCAGGGCCCTGTGTGGCGTGAGGCGCTAGATGGGGATGAGTCCTCCACCTGCCTATGCTTAATTAATGCAGGTCCCTGAGTGTCACTCACCTGCCCGTGTGTGTGGAGTGCCTGCAAGCTGTGAGCGGGCAGTGCTTGTGTGTGTGTGTCTGTGTTATTGTTTCCCTGGCTACAGGTGGGGAAGGGAACTGCCCCAGGAATGTGGGGCTGGCCACAGCATGTCAGCAGAACATTCTCACTCCGCTGCTGCAGCCTGCTCGCGAGGCCGGGACGTGGGGCTGGCGCGAGCACAGGGGCTGGGGAGAGGGGGGAGGGAGGGGAGCAGCAGCGCGGGGTTTGTGCTGCCGGCGGTAGATGCGGAAGCGACAGCATGGCTGAAGAGAATTCTAGGGATTCTCGGGGGGTCTCCCGAGGTAGACAGGGCACAGAAACGCTTCCCTTTCCTCCCCCATGCTGCGAGAGCCTGTGGGGAGGAGCTCAAGAGGCTCCCCAGCGCTCCTGATTGGCTGGGGGTGGAGCAATGGGCATGGTCTGTATGCATATTAATGACCTGCACGTATTTGCGAGTTTGAAATTTTGTGAGCCCTTTGACATCACCCATTTCTCGTAAATGAGGGGGTATAACTGTATTTGTTATATTCACATTACACCATCTCTTGTGTAAATAGCAGTGCTGCCATATGTATGTGCTGTAGCTGTCTGTAAGTCTGGGTAAGACATATACTTCCACTACAAAAAAAAAGGTTTTTATTATTGTTGTTGTTATTTGTTAGTTATTCTTATTATCATCATTATTATTAAATATTCTCCATAGTCAAGGGTTTTTCAGTGTCCCATGTTCTGCCAGTGAGCAGATGCACAAGAGGCTCTAGGGAAACATGGCCAGGAGAGCTTACACAAACAGCCAAAGGGATTTTCCATACATAGACCAAAATGCCTGGTATATAAACTATGAAGAGCTGGCTGAGAGGGACTGATTGTTGCTGTGGGCATCAGTCACTGGGTGGTGAGCAACTGTATTGTCCATCACTTGCCTTTCTGCGGTTTCATTCCTCTCTCCTTTCTAATTATTGTTGATGATGATATTATAGTATTATTTTAATTTTATTTTGATTCAATTATTAAACTGTTCTTATCTCAGTCCACGAGTTTAACGATTTTTTCCAATTTTACTCTGTGTCAGAGGAGTGTGACTGGAAAGCTGCATATTATTTAGTTGCCAGCAGAGGCTAAACCATGACACACAACTAGAGAATTTTAAAACTTACTCTGCACATTCATTGCCTATTGAAATACAATCCTCAGATCAATGATATCTGCACAACGAGCAATGATTAGAAATACTAAAAAGTGACATGCCTAATATGCATATGGGGTTCCTTCCATCTTCCCACCTCAAAGCTCAAAGAATATAGATTTGTGTGAAATAGTGACAAGTATTTTTACAATTTTTTTTTCTTTTCTAATAAGTTAAGCAGTGCTGGGACATATTCATTCAGGATATCAAACTCTTAGGATGGGTCCTGCATGTTTCATGATCTGCTTCTACCAGCCTTCCTCCTCATGACCCTTCAGGTGTTATTGTGTTCAACTGTACTTCTGCAACAGCTGGTCTCTGAAGGAAGCAGAGTTTTTGGCCACAGACTTGTGGGCAGTTCTGTGCTTGTTGGTAGTTTTAATGTCAAGGAAACATCCCTGAGCATATTTAATTTACTAGCACAAATACAGCAGAAGCGTCTAAGAGCAGCCCCATTTCCTGAGCTTTTTACCTTATGCCTACAGAAGGGGCTAGTTGAGGCCATTACTCTTGGGCTTTAGGTAACAGGATTGCTGGAAGAGTGTGGACTGAAGTGAGAAAGTAGCACAACATTCACACCACTCAGCTACAGACTGACTCCAAACATGGTTATAGTATCCTCAGATGACTGTGTACCTGTTAGATGTCTCCATGACAGTACATACTAAGTGTGTAGAGTGTAAAGAGTGCAAAGAGTAAAAGACTACAATTTACCATACTTCGAGGGCAAAGGAGAAAATTGTTACAGAGCAAGAGATTTTCTTCTAGACCTTCTGCATTCTTTTTTACAGCTGATCTATAACTGTTCAGCTTCAATGCATTATTGGGTTGGTTTGGTTTCTTTTTGTTAAAGACTGGATTCTTCTCTAATAATTCATTTTAGTTCTTTCCATTATTTGCTGTTTCAAGCAATTAAAAAAAATTGGTTTTTTCACCTGAGATTAACTGATATCATAAAATATAGCCGAAGTGTACATACAAAATGCATCTTCATTACTTCAGAAGGCATGGATTAGGCAGATTTTTGTCTTATTTCTTGACTACAATTCAAGAAAAAAGGTATCTTGAAATACAGAACTCCACATGTTTTTTTATATGCCCAGCAGCTACAGAAAACTGCATCTGCATTGATGCAATCACTTGAGATGCTCTATATACACACATAAGTATATATTTTTTGCTCTTCCATGTCCGAGTCTTTGTTGAATAGAAAGAGCAATCTCACCTTGCCTTTCTGCTCATGGAGGCAAGGCAGAGGGCAGAACACTGGTGAAAGCACTAGGCTACTCTTTAAGAGGCATGTTTCTGGAGAAAAATGCTAATTAAGAAAGTAGTGGTGCAGTCACACCCTTGATCCTTTCCATACCATTCAAAACAGGAACTTCACCATCCTCACTCTTGATCTGTACTCACTAAAAACCACAGACATAAAACGTGTTGTAAGAGCATAGAATATAAATGCACTATAGATACTGCTATCATAATCCTGCCCCCATTGTGATACCAAATCATAGCAGTTCTTTCCTAGTCTTTGAGATCCAGATTTCTTTTTTCTTTTGGGAAAGGAACCTGCAGATATTTGTACTTCTTCTATGCAGGTACAATTCAAAGCGCAAAACTAAATCTCATTGGAAACAGGAAGAGAAAATGCTTGAATTTTTTCATTTTTATGCTTTAGAATCCAGTAAATTTTATTTTCCCTGTCTTTCCCTGTCCACAACTCTGAGCAGTAGCTTTTTCCAGAATACTTGCTGCAACTTATATGGCAGCTCTGGCTGGTCATACGGCACATCATCACATGCTGTTACAGGGCTATGAATTCATACCATTTTATTGGAGAGGACTGAATTATAATAAAAAACTCAGTCCTAAAGCTGATGAAATAATTTAAATGGCAAATTAAGAACAGACTCTTACGTAAAATTGCGCACAATTGGAAAGCTCAGTCACGTTACGTTACACAGTCTAATGACTTGGAAGTAAACTATACTTGAAAAGTTAGGAAATATCTATTTTCATACAAATTGGGGAGAATTCCTAAGAAAAAAGCATACAGTAGCAAATATGTACTTGCTTGAAATGAGGATTTTTCCTGCTGCATTTTCTGTGCTACATATTTTGTTGGTCAGATGGGCAGGTATGTGTTACATATTCTGAGTTCATGAGAATCAGGAAGAGTGTGGCCAGCAGGCGAAGGGACGTAATCCTACCCCTCTACTCTGCCCCAGTGTGGCCACATCTAAAGTGCTGAATCCACTTCTGGGCTCCTCAGTATAAGACAGGGAACTACTGAAGATGGTCCAGTGGATGCCACAAAGGTGATGAGGGGTCACTTCCATGTCATTAGACTGTGTAACATGATTAAAGGGATGGAGCGCTACTACTATGAGGAAAGACTGCAGAGCTGGGGCTATTTAGTCTAAAGAAGGCAGAGAGGATCTCACTAATGCATGTATCTCAAATGCAGGTGCCAAGAGGATGGTGCTAGAATCCTTCTGGGGGTGTCCAGCGACAGGATGAAGAGCATTGAGTAAAACTAAACTAAAACACACCAAGTTTCACCCAAACATGAGGAAGAACTTAATTACATTGAGGGCGACAGAGCACTGGAACAGGCAGCCCAGGGAGGTCATGGCATCTCCCTCTCCAGAAACACTCAAAGCCCACCTGGACACATTCCTGTGTCACCTCTAGGTGACAGTGCCTTGGCAAGGGTGTTGGACTGGACAATCTCCAGAAGACCCTTCCAACTCTTAACAACTCCGTGAAATGGAGTAGATATTACCTGCATGCAGTAGACATGAACATTTTATATTAAAAAAAACCCCAAACAACCCAACCCAAAACATCCCAACACACTGCAAACTAGATTTCACTTTCCATGTACGAGCTACAACAGAAAGGCAGAATGCTTTGGAGTTGTCTTTCCTGTTCCTGACACTTCGGGTATGGGTGCCGGTGAGGCCGCTGTCTCTCCTGCACGGCAGGATCCGGGGATGGTCTCGGTACCGAAGTGACGCCACCGCGGCCTCTCCAAACGCTACGCGTCCGACTGACGCGGCTCCCGCCGCCCCGGGGCGGGCGGAGGGCGGTGGGCCCCCTCTCCGGGNGGGGCCTCCTGCCAGGGGAGGCGGAGGGACGGAGGGTGAGCGGGATGGAGGGTCTGGCAGGGCAGGATGCGGGGGTTGAGGCCGGCGTGGAGCAGGGGAAAGTAGGGCGGGGGGAAAGGAGGCAGCTCCGGGGGCTTNNNNCAGCTCCGAGGGCTTCGCGAAGGGAAGAGCTTTTGCTGCTGCCGGGCCGCAGGGAGCCCCCTCTCACCTCGCTCTCTCTTCTCCCTGCAGGCTTCCTTTGGGAGTTCGAGCCCAGGTTCGTCCTCGCCCACCTCCTGCCCCGGCACCCGGCCTGTCGCCCGCACGCCGCTCTCCTTGCTGCTCCTTCCCAAATTTATGCTCTCGTAGTTTTCCTAAGGCTTCGTGTGCACGCTGTTAACCGCCTGCCAGGTTTTTAAGGGGAGATGTGCGCTGCAGAGTCCTTCACTTAACTCCAGCTGCAGTTAGAAATTAGCTGCTCGGAACTCAAAATGAAAACAAGAGTTTTGCAGCACTTTTAAGTCAGCGTCTCAGTAAAGCCATATAGTCTGGAGAGAGACAGCTTCTCTTGTTGCTGATAACTTGAAGCTTGTCTTAAATGTTTGACTACTTGGTAATAACGGAAAATGTTTACAATCTTAACATTTTTAAGGCTGTAGCTGCTGTTAAATTTCTTTGGAGTACTTCATACAAGCACGCATAGTTAAGAACCAGGATATTCTCAAGTATCTGGGGAACATATTTGCTTCTATGCAACTGTTATCTGCACTGTTTGTTGTCTTTTTTAGCTACCCGTGGAAAATTTCTTGAGCTTGTATTTTTCAATATGGTTTTAAGTATTTTAAATGCAAAATTGAACATTCAAAACTACGGAAGAAGTGGGACTTTTTATGTAGAATCTGTGAGTAGGATAGAACTTCCCCTTGAATTAAATGCAAACTGAGTTAGAGCAGCAATTAGAAGAAATGATCTTGAGCACACAGGTGTGAGTACATGCTAGATAAAGGCACTTTTCAGTGATTCCTTTAAACTGGAGAAGAATGTGGTGGTCAACAGCAGGAGAATAAAACACATAGTGTTATTACTGCAACATTGTCAGCTAGAACTGAAAGAAGTATGAGATCGTAATAAGAATAGCACATAATAAAAAGCATTTTTGGCCCAAATGTTTCTCTGCCATATGATATTACAAACTTTCACAGCCTTGTATTAAGCAAGCTCAACAAAGTTTTATTTCCTGCATATAAGGGATGCACACAGCATAAGTGGTGAAAAATTACATGTTTTAGTATTTAGAAGTGTTAGTATAGACACCTGTCTCTTTCAAGACTGGAAGCAATGCAGAAGACGATTTTGAAGAGGATTGAAAATTTTCAACTGTTTCCTTCAAAACTTCTGAAGAAGTTCTTTCAGGGAAATAATTATTGATAAACCTTTTCTTTAATGCTTTAAAGCCAAGTATTGCAACAGAGCACTAGTGTGTGAGGGGAAACCAGAAGTAAAAGAGAAATACCTTAATCTGTTTATTTTCTCCATCCAGAATTCCATAAAAAAATAAATACTAAAGACAAAACAGCCCCATAATTTGAGGGTTGCTTTTGTAGAACATGACTTTTGATGCAGAATATTTGTGTCTTTAAAACTTGTTGAATCTAGTGATAACCTTTCAAGTGCAAGCGGTATTAAAAATAATGACAGTACTTTTTTGATGACCTGTAAGTATTCTCTTCAGTAACAAAAAAGTGTCTGTTGGAGGACAAAGCTGTCACAATGTTTTGTTAATTAATGTGATTCGTTAGAAGCTTTTTATTTTTTTCTGATGTATTTTCCTCAGTATTTCTTGAAACTCTGCTGTGTTTGTTCTTCTAGATCAAGTGCTACGAATTAAATTAGTTTTATTAAAAGATCCATCTATGAGGCTAAAGCGATCTGAGGCGAGTCACACTTTATTTTGCAGTTAGTAGGAAGCAGATTCATAACCTAAGTTACCAGGGAAAAACTATGCTTGTCGCCATATAAATCACATAAATAGAGTCTGTGGGTCACAGTCTTGAAGTATCTGAAATTTTGTGATGTGTGTGCTTTGTACCTTAATGATGAACAGCATTTTATTCAGTAAAATACTTGGGAGTGTACTTCTTGTAAACTTTGTCTTTAGGTACTTCTTGTAAACTTTGTCTTTAGGTACTTCTGCCAAGTACTCTCTATGTATCAAGACAGAAAATTGCTACTGTACTTATTACTCACAGATACGAAAAGGGAAGGTCAGCTGAAACAGCTGAATTTGTCAAGTAGTTACAATTTTTTACCGCACTGAGAGTTCTAACCCTGTTCGTAAAAGAATTCATACAACTTGTTTTTTTTCTGGGATGTAATTTTGTATCTTGTTACAGGAAAAAAATTTACTCAAATTAGGCTTTTTTTGACAGTTGGTTCTTTATCATCTGAAGATCATGACTTTGACCCCTCTGCTGAAATGCTGGTACATGATTATGATGATGAGCGAACTCTCGAAGAAGAAGAAATGATGGAAGAAAGCAAAAATTTCAGCTCTGAAATTGAAGATTTGGAAAAGGTAAGAGTGACTTGTTCTCTCGTGAATGTCCATACGTCTTGTAATTTTTCTAGTGAAAACAATGTTCAACTTGTTCTTCTATTTATATAGTATTGTTTTCTGCAAAAATGTATTTGCAGCTTTAAAAGAGAATAAAATCAGATTTGGTTAGAATGTAGTAGTGCATCATCACAAAAAAGGTTAAACTTCTCAAAGGTATCAGTGTTCGTATTCTTTTTCATTTACAAGTCCATTTGCTTTGATAGAGAAAGCGCTGATGCATGTTTTAGAGTCCTGTCATCTTAAGATCACTTACAAGTTGGAACTGTACATTTTGCATGCTACTAAAGTGACATCTAGCTGTGTACGTATTTCATGTTGGTCAGGTTTAATTTTACAAACAGACTTGTTTTAGGCATGATGGGTTGCATTAGTTTGCTATGTAAATGATCGTGGTTTCATCAGTTTGGCATTTGGTGGATGGACATCAGCATGCTCCTTGGCTTTTCCTATTCCACTTAACACTTCTTAATTAGTTGTTTTTGTATTTACACCTCCTGTTCATCTGTGGCTGTACATCACCAATTCTAAAGGTATGCTGAACACCCACAGATTGATGCTGCTTGAATTACTGTTTGGTGATTCACTTACGCCACTCAGCATAACTGCAGGTTTTGGTCAACAGACTTCCAGGAAAGTGTAATTTTTAGAATCAAATACAAGGCTGTGTTTATGTAGTTCATGTAAAAAGAGATTTTCTAAATGTGGAATTCACAGTTTTTATACTCCTGATTTTTTTTCCGTATTACCTTTACAATTACGTTTTTGCTGATTATTGTGAACTTGCAGTTACTGTAGTGAAGCAGTTCACCAGGGCTAGTGGTTAAAATGAAATTATTTCCAAAAAAAATTTTACTGACTACTTCTATAATAGAAGAAAGAAGGACTGAGCCACTCATCTTGATCACTTCATTACTTCAGGTCCTTACCCTGGAAGGACTTTGGACATGAGTTTATGCTTACCCATTGTGAAAAGACATTGCAGGACTAAGACCTTAGCTGACTAAATGAAGTAATTTAATCAATGTATGTGTTCAATAAGACATTTTTAAAGGTAATAGAACTTTTAGAAGTATAATATTTGAAAATATTTTTAATACTTCGGTGGCTTAAATCAGGTGGCTAAAAAACATCTTCACTGTTCATTTTTATTGAATATATTAGGATGCAAGTGTGATGATACCAAAATCACTTGATCAGAAGTTATTGAAAAAGACAAGTTCTAAATCAAGTCATTCTCTTGATTTTTGCCTTCTCAGTTGTCTGTCTTCTATACCTACTCAGTGGCTGATACAAGATACTTTGTGCAGGAGGTGAAAGGGAGAGCTTAAAAGTTGCTATGCAGGCATACGCCCCAATAGCGAGGAAAGGGACAGGCCAAAACCGTCGCAAAACCCTAAACTCGCAAAGAAGTGCAGGTCGTTAATATGCATGCAGGCCCCACCCGTTGCCCCACTCCCCGGAACTCCGGGGCTCTGCGGACAATTTTCCGCTCCTTCCCATGGTCCCTCGGCACAGGCGAGCAAAGGGAACCATTTCTGAGCAGCTGCTGTAACCGTGTGTGCTCCCAGCCCAAACCCCACGCCGCTGCTCCCCCCTCCTGGCCCAGCCCGGCCCCAGTGCTTGCGCCGGCACCAGGGACCCTGCACGTGCTCGCCCTGCCTCTGCGGCGGGGAAGGGATGTTCCTAAGCTCTGGTCAACATTCTTGGAGCCTGGAAAAACCTTAACTTTGCAACATTGTGACACCCCGTCTTGCTTGGGGGGGCGGGGCGGGGGGAGGAGGGTGTTGGTGTCGGAGTTTCTTTCCCTTTAACATCACCAGTCCCGGCAGAGGCAGCACTGCCTGGGCTTTGACTGGGCTTTGAGTAACAAGGAGTGGCAGGTCTCGTGGTGGTGCTGCGCTGGGTCTCAGCAGAGAACACAGGAGANTACCGGGCATTCACTGCATTGGTTTATTTTAGGGGGGAGGATTCAAATGTGCAGCTGCAGCTATGTAGGAATAAAGTCTTCCAGTTTTTCTCATTTCTTGAAGAAATACGCATGCTCTACAGTATGAATCAGATAATGAGCACATTTTTAATACAGTCAACCTCCGGAACTCGCAGGGGGGTCGCATCTGTGCAGGTCCAGCAAGTCATGGGATCCGGCAGGATACCAAATCTATGAATATTCAGTTAGGCCCTGTCCATAGCCACACCCCCTCCACTAAGGAGCTCTAGAGCGTTTATGCAACCGCCCACCGCCCTATGCCGCTTCAGGAGAACTAAGGGAATGCCTTCCCAGCCAGAAAGCTGGCTTTAAACTCAGCTCAGATGTGATCAAACATGGTGAATGCACTGAGCCACACCGAGAAAACAGTGGCTCGTGTTGGTTGCCTGGTTGCTGCCCAGCATGGCCCCCCTCCAGTGAGGCGGGTGGGCGCCTGCTGCATTTGGCAGAAGGGCGTAGGCTGGGCCCAGGGCCTAGGGAGGGGTAAGCATGGTCCCTGGGCTCCACTGGGCCCTGGCCAAGGACCCCGCCTGTCTGTGGGCACAGAGGAGGAGGGGCGTGGCAACTGCACTTCC
>WEKX01018760.1:7858-23388 GCA_013390025.1 Pitta sordida
CTTTCAGGGTCCAATCCTGCCATTACGGGGACCGACAAAAAAACTGCCTGCATTCCTGCCCCACTGATCAAATGACCAAGCTCCTTAAATTCCCTCTTAATTTCTCTGGATCTCTTCTTGTTGATCTCATCACTACCAGCTTGGATGACCAGCAGGGGATAATAATATGAAGGTTGAATTAGTTCTGGCAACCTCTCAGCAATATCCTGTAAACGGGCCCCAGGGAGACAGCAGACCTCCGTGTGGGATGGGTCCAGTTGACGGGTAGGCCCTTCTGTTCCCCTCAGAATGGAGTCCCTGACAACCACTACCTTCCTTTCCCTTTTGACACTGGAGGTTCTTATTTGCTTGGTGGAAGAGGTAGTTCCTAGTGATTTACTAGGTGGGGTGCCTCCTTCCATGTCATCCTCCCAACCCACAAAATCCAGGACCCCAAACCTGTTGTGCAGGGGCAGCTCAAAGGGTAATATCTGAAAAAGTGGTGGTGGACAGGAGAGAGATGCTTTACCCCCATGGGAGCAGACCTGTTCCCATTCCTCCTCATTCTCGAGGTTTCTTTCTTGTACCTCGTGTTGGGGAATGTGAGGTGCATGCGGCTGCTCTGGCTCTCAATAATTTCTAGAGTTTGGAAGTGCACAGTCTCTCAGTTCTACTTCTGTTTCATTCATTCCTTCAGCTCTGTTATCATGGAGGGCAGGTCATTTACCAGCTCACACTGCACGTTGTCCTCCTGTTCAGCCATCAGGCTCAGGCACTCTGTGCAGCCAGGAGTCTGGACAGCCACATCCATTGGTACAGGGTTGTTTGAGTCTGAGCCTCCCTTGTTGCTTTGGCCATGACTTTCATTCATCTGGTTCTGGCCATAACTGACAGGGAGAGGAGGGGGAGATAGCACCTGTTAAGACAACGTCTGCTACCCTGCCCACACGAACTGCTGCACTATTTGCCTCTTAATCGCTTACTTACAGAGCCCCCGCAGTTGCCCAAGCCCCTGCAGTTAACGTCCTTGTTTGCCTGCCCCTGTTCGCCACTCTCCAGTTTGCCACGATCCTGAGAGAGTTAATAGTTTAAGTACCCACAGGTGGGAAGTCTTGGTCCCAGACACACCCACCCCAAAAGTTTCTGAGAGTTCAAGGTGGGCTCTCCCAGCTTCCCTCTGGTGCCAGTCCAAGCCTCTGGCAATGGCTGCCCTGAGTGCTGCAGTCAGACCGTCCCGAGGGGTCAGCACCTGGTCCTGGATGCGCCCTCCCCAAAAGTTCTTGAGAGCTCAAGGTGGGCTTGCGCGGCTTCCCTCTGGTGCCGATCCAAGCCTCTGGCAATGGTTACCCAGAGTGCTGCAGTCGGACCATCCCAAGGAGTCAGCGCCTGGTCCATGTTCATTTTCCTGATATTTTAGCAAATAGAAATGGGGTTATTTAGAAGGGATTTTTATTTTGTTTTTTCATGTGGGTTTTAATAGACTTATTTTCTTCTCTCTAAAAGTAGTAATGGAGTAATTGATCTACCTGTGATGCATGATTATAAAGTGCAAAGTTGATTAACAAAAGTGTACATAGGAAAGTTGGCTCTATTAATCAGAGTGATTTTGTAAGGACTATGTTTTACTCATGTATTTTTGTTTGTCTGTTTTTTAACTCATGAGATCAAGGAGCAGAAGAGAAAGCTTTCTGGAAAAAATTAGAAAAAACAATCTAGAAAGAAATTTGCTTTAAGAAAGTACAATTAAAGAACATCTGCTCTAAATTAACAAATTGGGGAAATGTATCCTATGTGTTTCTGAAAAAAAATACACAGTTCGACAAACTTTAAAGCAAAACTGTTACCAGATGAAGAAGAAAGAAAAAAAAATTTCTCTAGTCCTCTAGATATTAAATGACAGTACTGCAAATAATTATTTTCTATGTCACTTTAAATAACACAAAATTTTTAGGACTTCAAACAGCCGTATAATTTCTTCAATTTTCCATATAATGAAGTAAATATCATGCAGGGAAATTGAGTGTCCAACGGCAGATAGATCATGGTCAGTGTATTGCACATGACATTAGCCTATTCCTTCAGTTTCCATGGAATTGTGCATGTTCATATTCTTCAGTGGTCTTGCACTTAATATTCCTTTGCAGTGGAAGAGACTTCATGGAAGTTCAGAGATTTGAGAAATGTGAGCAGAGTTATTACCAATGAAAACTGAAGTAATGAACCTGTTGTGTTCCTTGGTCATCTTCATATTTATTGTCACCAATTCTCCTGTCTTATTGAGAGGAGTAGAAGAGTGGTGGTGGTTTCTCTTTTCTTTAATCTTCCTTTTCTGAGCAATGTACCTGTAGAATCCCTTCTTGTTATTCTTCACATTCCTTATCAAATTCTTCTCCAATTGTTCTTTAGCTTTCCTGATTTCACCCCTACACATCTGGCAGTGTCCTATATTCTTCCTAGGATATCTATCCCTGTGCATTTCCTTCCACACTTTAGCTGGATCAGGAGGTTATTATTCATAGAACTGTATTATCATGGAACATCCTGAATTGGAAGGGGCCCACCAGGATGATTAAATCCAAATTCTGGCCCTATGTAGGACAACCCAAGAATCATAACAGGCACCTGACAGCATTGTTCATGTGCTTCTTGAACTAAGACAAGCTTGGCCCTGTAACCACTTCCCTAGCAAGCCTGTTCCAGTTCTCAGCTACCCTCTGGATGAAAATTTTTTTCTGGTATCTAACGCAAACCTCTCTTTCTTCCCTGCCTGATTTCTTACACATGGGAATGAAGAGAACATAACATAACAAAAGTGTACTTAAAGGCCCTCCAGCTCTCTTCTGCTCCTTTTTGCCCTGAATGAGGTTTTCCAGGGGATGCCATCAATAAATTCTTTACATTGAAAGGATTCTGACTTTAATCTTCACCTGGTCTCTCTGAGGTACATCAAAGCATGAAAACCCGTGGGTGTGAATCTCTTCTCTTAGGCTGCCTGCACCAGAACAAGAGGTCACGGCCTCAAGCTGTGCCAGGGGATGTTAAGGCTGGATGTTAGGAAGAGCTTTTTCACAGAGAGAGTGATATCTCATTTGAATGGTCTGCTTAAGGAAGTGGTGGAGTCGCCATCTCTGGAGGTGTTTAGGAAAAGACTGGACGAGGAACTCAGTGACATAGTCAAGATGATGATGGGCTTGGATGGGAGGAGCATGGTGCTCGTGGTTCAGCGCTTGTGGGCGTTTGCTTGGGATTTGGAATAGAGGATCCTATGGGTCCCTTCCAACTCAGAATAACCTGTGAACCCACCCGACTGCAACCTCCCTTCAGGTAGTTGTAAACAGCAATGAGATCACCTCTGAGCCTCCTCTTCTCCAGGCTGAACAACCCCAGCACCCGCAGTCACTCCCCACAGGGCTTGTTCTCAAGTCCCTTCACCATCCTTGTCACCCTTCTCTGGAACCTCGCAAGTAGTTCAACATCCTTCTTAAACTGGGGAGACCAGAACTGCACACAGTACTCAAGGTGTGGTCTGACCAGCTCCCGTACAGGGGAAGAATAACTTCCCTAGTCCGACTGACCACATTGTTCCTAATACAGGCCAGGATCCCATTGGCCTTCTTAGCCACCTGGGCACACTGCTGGCTTATACTGAGTTTTCCGTCAATCACTACTCCTAAATCTCTCTCCATTTCACCACTCTCCAGCCATTCATCCCCCAATCGATAGCGATGCATGGGATTGTTATGTCCAAAGTGAAGAACCCAGCACTTAGACTTGTTAAGTCTCATGGTATTGGAAGCTGCCCATTTCTCCAGCCTATCAAGGTTCTTCTGAAGGGTCCTTCTACCCTCTGGAAGTTCAACATTTGCTCAACATTTGGTTTTCCAGGGGATATCATCCACAAATTCTTACATTGAATGGATTCTGACTTTAATCTTCACCTGGTCTCCCTGAGGTACATCAAAGCATGAAAACCCATGGGTGTGAATCTCTTAGGCTGTCAGCACCAGAACAAGAGGACATGACCTCAAGCTATGCCAGGGGAGGTTTAAGCTGGATGTTGGGATGAGCTTTTTCACAGAGAGAGTGATGTCTCAGTGGAATGATCTGCCCAGGGAGGTGGTGGAGTCATCATCCCTGGAGGTGTTTAAATAAAGACTCGATGAAGAGCACAGTGACATGGCCTAGATGATGGGAGGCTTGGATTGATGCAGAGTGGTGCCCATGGTTTCACACTTGTGGGCCTGATCCCTGGGTGGGCGTTCTCTTGGGAGTTGGACTACAGGATTCTATGGGTCCCTTCCAACTCAGAATAACTTGTGAACCTGTCAGCTCTGAAGACAAAACCTTTATAGACACCTTAAAAAAAAAAAAAAAGTCATATGAAAACCTCATTGGTTTACATCTATCTATGGAAACACTTGAATCTCTTGGTGTTGACTCTTCTTTAATCCAGGTATCAGCCATGATGAACTGCTGAATTTTAGTGCATTTTAATTTGTTTAACAGTAACCACCAATACTCAACAGTTAATGAAAGGTAGCAGATATTTTTTCTCCCTTTTTAACAATTGGAATCATTATGCAGGAAGGCAAATATCCATAATTAATCATTGCATATATTTTGTGAGGTTTTATTCTTATTTCTATTCCTGTTTCTGCTTCTCTGTTTGGTTTTTTTAATTCTCTTTTAGTACAAATAAGCCCCATTCTAACCTTCCTTACTGAAATTTTTTCCTGAATGTAGAGAACTCAAGAAGCTTTACTGATTTTTGGACAGAAATTTGATCTTTAACTTCCTAGTTTTCAAATAAATTCCTAACATTTGGATTGTAATTTATCCTTCCTGTTTTCATCTTCTTTGTTATGTTTATTTTGATACTATCACATTGCTACAGAATGCTACAGAATTCTATAGTCTTGTGGTTAGAAATAAACGTATTTATGATCTCTTTGAAAACCTTAAGTTTGTTAAATTTCATAAAATGTTGTAGCTATTACAAGAAACACTGAGAGATTTACAATGTCTCAGTGTATTCTGTAGTTTTAGGGTCAGGGAATACGGGAAACAGGGCAAGAGAAATGGAGTTTCACAACAATTTTGTTACTTTGTAGAAAAGTAAATTCTAGCAGAAGAGTCTTGAAAACTCAATTGTTATATTATTGTTGTTATTTGTTTTGGTTTTATTTTAATTTTATAGTATGTGTGTAGTACTGACTTATAAATTTATATTTCTTATCCTAAGGAATAAAATATTTAAGTTTTTTTTTTAAATAAGTGAATTTGAAAAAAGTGAATAAATGAACAGTATGGTAATGAATATTACTACAGTGTCACTTTTTGTAATGGTTGTAATAATTGTCATAACATTCAAGGACAAGTGTGAGAAATGAAGTTGTTCATATTGCACAGACGTATCTGTGGAATTTTTCACTGGCTAGACAACTGTTTGAGGGTTTGTTTTAGTTTGTTTTTTTAAAATAAAAATAATGTTAAAATTTTTTCTCTTTTCACTCCTTATTGCCTTGAACTACATATTTTGTTGACCTACTTCATAGCTAGCTTTGGCTTAAAATAGATGTCTTAAATGCAGGTGGCCAAACTGACTCAAGGATTAAAAGGGAAAACACTGATTATTTGAGATATCATGTGTCCCCAGAAATAAATGCCAAATGGAGTACACAAGTTATGAAGGTTCCACAGTTTTTATACAATTATCTAATCAGGGTATCTAACCATTACATCAAGGTTAACTCTGCTTTCCCCAGCTGTCCCTCCCATAATTCTGCCCTCACCACACTTTCTTTTATCTTGGCTAACATTCCTGTCTCATAGAAAATTCTTAGCAGAGGTGAAAACTTGTGAAAACTATATAAACTATACCTCAGAAAACTTGTACAAAATTACTAGAAAACTATTTAATACAAGTTTTATGGCATCAAAATCACTGGCAATAATCCTTAAAATTACAGTATATTATATTCAAGGATCACAACACTCCAGTGATTACAAGGTTCTGCCTCCTTTTTCATTATTCCTTTTATTTATTTCAATATACCTATATGCATTATATATTCAGTAAAATAATCCATTACTATCTCGTATAGAATAAGTAGGACTTACCTATTTAAGGATTTTTACATTATGTGTTTTATTGCAAATTTTCTCCACAATACTCAGTTTTTATCAGTTTTTTTCTACTGTAATTTTACTATCTTCTATTAACATTAAATATATGGTCACCAATCTAATCTATTTTCATATAAATCATGTAAATTCTGATCATTTTTGTTGTTTAATCTTGGAAACATTTCCTTCAGAATTTTACTTTACCCTGTCTTTTTGAAAACATTTTTCCTTAAAATATTAAAGGAAATACCTTACAAACATGACAAGGCTTTCATAATTTCAACAATCACTGTTACACTTGATTTATTTTTCTGCATGGGATTCAACATATGCATGAAGAAAAAGAAGAAATTGACTTTTAATCAGCAAGACTTTCAGGTACTCCAGTCAGAAAATCTGCAATTAGCACTTCTAGAAATATATTCCTTCTGGAATAATCACAGTTGGCAAATGAGAACAGAAAGTTTTGAGGCTACTTGACTTAAAAGTCAGTACTACATTTTTTTTTATGACATCAGTAAACAATCATATTTTCTTATCTGTTGGGTTTAACTTTGTAAATAATTGCTTTTTATCAATATTTTTAGAAAAGAATATAATTCTATGTAAATATATAGTATTGTGCAATCATAAATAATGCCATAAATTTAATACCTTGAAGAATAGAGATACAGGTGACATACTCTTCTCCTCATTTTCATTTTAGACGGTGGAAACGAATGTAAGATAAGGGGAGATTCTCAATTATCTTAACTGAGGAGAGTTGTAAAAGACTGGGATACTTGTGATAATTAGCAGAAAGCTTCTTCTTCAGGGAAAAAAGTGAATATTAAAAGGAGTGAACAGACAGATAGCAAAAGAGTATAGTATTTAGCCTTTTGTGGAGGGTGATGGCTTAACACTGCAAGCATGTACCTTGAAATCTTAACAACCCCATATACCGCTACCGACTGGGGGAGGAGTGGCTTGAGATTGGTGAAGTGGAGAGGGACTTAGGTGTAATGATCGACAGGAAATTCAATATGAACCAGTAGTGTGCCCAGGTGGCCAAGAAGGCCAATGGCATCCTGGCCTGTATCAGGAACAGTGTGGTCAGTTGGACTAGGGAGGTTGTCCTTCCTCTGTACTCGGCGCTGGTCAGACCACACCTTGGGTACTGTGTGCAGTTCTGGGCTCCCCAGTTTAAGAGGGATGTTGAGCTGCTTGAGAGGGTCCAGAGANCTGTACGGGTGTCAGATGGTGAGTTGGACTAGATGATCCTTGTGGGTCCCTTCTAACTCATAATCTGTGATTCTGTGATTCTGTGAACCCACAGAATCTACTCTAGCTAGGTTTAGCTGAATCCTTCATCTCCATACCTTCAAGGTAAGTAAACAATTTCAAGCATCTTGTGGTAGATGCTATTTTTCCTAAAAATCTGTAAAGTCAAGGCTGGACCGTCATGCTGTGATGCATTTTTCCCTATCCATCTGCACTGTTGCCATATATGTGAAACAGCAACAAAAAATTTTAAAAAATATATATTACTGGCTATAAATAACTGCGAAGTCTGGGAGAAATGGTTAATTGTGATGGCTCTTGTGAAAATGGTTTTCTATTCTAGAGGAAAATTATCTTTATTCCAGAAAGAATGTCCAAAACATCAGCGAGGGATATATCTATTATCAAAGGGTCAGTGAAACTTAAATGATTCAGTGAAAAATTCGTGAGGATTTTTAGACGTATTTAAAACCTTTTTCTATTCTATTCTAAAAACAATTTTTTATTATTTTTTTAAAAACTAATCTAATTGAAAGGTAATAGAGATATCATGTAAAGAACTTGAGAAAGGAAGTTCTTGACTACTGTTAAAAACTAGTAGGGATTAGTCACATTTCTAAATTCCTTTGCAAAAAATGCATTTAAATTCTAAAATCTTTATTTTTCCTCAAATGATACTGCAGCTCTTTATGGAGATAAAGGTGTCAGATTAAAACTTCATTCAATGCCTGGCTTTCAGTCAATTAATATCAATTGAGCCAAAATGTCTTTAAATTAATCCCAAATAGAGTTAGCCTAAATCAACCAAGTAAGGACACTGAAACTTTGTGAAGACTTGATTTTGAAGCTGATTGGTGCTGAGACTGCATCAAAGTCTCTAAATTTTCTTGTTTGCCCTCTTTTCCAGCTTGTTGTTATTTTCTTTATTGATTTCAATTAACATTTTTTTTCCACGAGATTCCACTCTCCCTAAACACACATCTATAAATATATAAAATAATAGAGACATTCACAGACTAGACCTGCAAGCCATTTCTGATAATTAATAGTCACATCTAGCTATTACAATCTATGAAAAATAACAGTTTTCCTTATCATTTGTTTTGGTCTCTTTGGATCAGTAACTCGATATGCTCATAATTATCTAAAATTAAAATGAAATTCAAACACATTTTAGTAGATGTTCGAGCTGCTGCCCCAGTTACTCTGATGCTGAGTCTAGTTTTTAAAACATTGAAATCACTGGGGTAACGGGTTCTTCCTTCTTTTATTATTAACAAGGATTAATGAATTATTAATATTAACTTCTGAACATAAGTCTAAAAAACAGAATTAAAAATAAAAAACTGAGAAACCTGTTCTGGGCTCCCCAGTTTAAGAAAGATGTTGAACTGCTTGAGAGGGTCCAGAGAAGGGTGACAAGGATGATGAAAGGACTGGAGAACAAGTCCTATAGGGAGTGAGTGCAGGAGATGGGGTTGCTCAGTCTGGAGAAGAGTATGCTCAGAGGTGACCTCATTGCTGTCTACAACTTCCTGAAGGCAGGCTGCAGTCAGGTAGGTGTAATTCTCTTTTTTCAGGCTGCCAGTACCAGAACAAGAGGACATGGTCTTAAGCTGTACCAGAGGAGGTTTAGACTTGATGTTATGAAGAGCTTTTTTCACAGAGAGTGATCTCTCATTGGAATGGTCCGCCCAGGGAGGTGGTGGAGTCACCATCCCTGGAGGTGTTTAATAAAAGACTGGATTAGGAACTCAGTGACATGATCTAGATAATGTCATGATGGGATAGGGAGTTAGGTTATATAAAAATAAAAAAAGAAAATTAAAAAAATATTGATGACATGACCCTGACATGAGCTCAGATAGATGAAACATGGTGTTCATGGCACCAGGGTTGTGGGTTCAATCCTTGTATGGATATTCACTTGGGAGTTGGACTCGATGATCCTTGTGGGTCCCTTCCAACTCAGAATATTCTGTGATATAGAAATAAATCTACTTTAAATGTTTGGATCCCCTAGAAACTTTGGTTTCCTAAGGAACGCAGGTGAGGTTGAGCAAATGTGACCAAAACATTAAAAAAACTGGGTTTAGGATGCTGCAAGTTGTTTTTGTAAGAGCCTCTCAACAAACAAAATCAAAAACAAACTAAAAGATTCACAAGACTGAGTCCTAAAAATATATTATCCATAAAGTGTCTTGCAATGGTTGATTCAATGATGAGTTTGTTTTAAATCATCAAAGAAAGATGTCATTTACTCTGCTAGGATACTGACATCATTCTAAAATTCTCCAAGGACAGCAAAGGTTTGAAGATTAGAGCCCTTTCTCTAGGAAAAAGGCATGGTTTGACAGCTACGTAACTGTATTACGAGTACTCTTTCCAAAGATTTACGCATTTTCCCTTACTGTTTCATGGAAATATCAGGGCGCAGGGGGTCTGAAATATTCTTCATATTGATGTTATGAGAGGTTAAGAATTCTATTCTTGTAACCAAAATTATTTATACCACATTGCAATAATTCATTAAAAACAAAACTGTAACAAACAAAGGCAGCATGATTGAATGATAGAGCATTAAATTTGACAAGGAGAAACATTGCTTCTTTTATTCCCTTGGGTAAGTCCTTCAGTGACTTTGGACATTGAACTTGATTTCTCATGCTCTTGTTTTTATTTTCACCCTGTGATTTTGTTGAAAGGTCAAGCAACTTGTCCAATGACTTTAGGCAGGACCTAGCACAGGGAGTCTTGCATATCATCTGCAGCATCTGAGGCATGGAATTTTGTAAAAATGAAGTGAAAAATTAATGAAGAATTTTAAATATTATATATTTAAATATTTATTCTAGTCAAACGGTGTGATATAAAAAGGTATAACTGTAGTTTCATGCCTGTGGGCCTGATCCCTGGGTGGGTGTTCGCTTGGGAGTTGGACTAGATGATCCTGTGGGTCCCTTCTACCTCAGAATAACTTGTGAACATATAACGAATGAACAAAACAAAGAAAAAATTATAAAATAAATATTTACTGGACAGTTAACAAAAATATTGTCATTTTTATCATTATATTACTGCTTTACTTGCCCTGAAAATGGAGCAGTTTCCAACTTTGTTGAAATTTTTTAATATTGCCAGTTTACGTACTACCTCCTCTCATTCACATGAAAATATGTTCATTACTTCTAAATACCTCTAATATGTCTTTTAAACATGGATGCATTTCTTCCATGAAGAACTTAACTTATGAATATTATTTCCAAGTCTTTCATTATTCTAAACCAAAAAGATGAAAATGAATGATCTTTCAAGATATCTGTAAGTCAGTCCAACCTGCTATCAAACATCATCTTGTCAACTAAACCGTGGCACTAAGTGCCATATCTGCTCTTTATTAAACAACTCCAGAGAGGATGACTCCACCACCTCCCTGGGCAGCCCATTCTAATGGCAAATCACTTTATGTGAAGAGTTTTTTCCTAACATCCAGTCTAAACTTTCCCTGGTGCAGCTCTTGTTCTGTCACTGGTTGCTAGGGGAAGAGATTTACACCCACCTGACTACAACCGCCTTTCAGGGAATTTTAGAGAGTGATAAGATCTCCCCTGAGCCTCCTCTTCTCCAGGCTAAACAACCCCAGCTCCCTCAGCTGCTCTTCACAGGGTTTGTGCTCCAGTGTCTTCACCATTCCCCCTGCCCTTCTCTGGACACATTCGAGCTTCACAGCATCTTTCTTCAACTGAGGGGCGCAGAAGTGGGCACAGCACTCAAGGTGAAGCTTAATCAGTGCTGAGTACAGGGGAAAAATGACTTCTCCAGTCCAGCTGGCCACACTGTTCCTGAAAGAGGCCAGGACGCCATTGGCCTTCTTGGCCACCTGGGCACACTGCTGGCTCATGTTTTGCTAGCTGTCAACCAGTACTCTGAGGTCCCTTGCTGCCTGAAAGAACATATGATTACAAAAATTTTGACTTCTCAATAGGTTGAAAAAGCATCACATGGAAATACAAGTAACATTTTTAACAGATCTCATCTAAACTCATAGTCCAAATAGTGTAAGTCAACTGTCTGCTTACAGCTAACCTTATTTGGCAGTCAATTGTCCCCAAATGTACCCAAAACTGTGCAGGAAGGATCCCTCTTCCACCAACACCACCAGTCATGAACTTCGTTCTTCTTCTAGCAAAAATCCTGGGACACTTAAGGCTAATTGGAAATTAGTCCCCATCCTACTCTTTTTGAGGAATGCTTGGGTGTGCGTCCAGAGAAACAGTAGAAGTGTATATAAAGCAGGGATACAAGGAATATTGTTATAAGCATTATAACTGCATTATTATTAACATTTTTCAGTATTCATGGTTTAGACTATTGGACAACTAGAACATTGTGTGGACTAAAGGAATATTCTTTATTCAAATTTTTTTCTTTCCACAAAGAACATGACAGAATTAGTCAAAGTTAAAATGACTGAAATGCATTTAATTTCTTATTATATTCTTACTTCTCTGTTTGCATGGAACACCAGAAGAATAATGAAGTTTAATAAGAGAAAGTGGTGGATTCTGTCTCTGGGAAGGGGAGACCCTGGATGAACATACAGACCGAAGAATGAAATGCTGGAAAGCAGTGCTGTGGAAAAGGACCAGGGGGTCCTGGTCGATGACACATTGAATACGAATCAGCAGTGCCCTGGCAGCCAGGCTGAGAAAATGGCTTGAATGAGGCATCAGGCAAAACATCACCAGTGGGACAAGGGAAATGTCTGTCCTGCTCCACTCTGCACTGGTGTAGCCTCAGCTTGATTATTATGTACAGTTTTGGACACTGCAATATTAGAAAAATATTCAGCTCTTAACAAGTGTCCAAAGGAGGTCAACAAAGATGGTGAATGGCCTTGAGGGGAAGCTGTATGAGGAGTGGCTNCGAAGAGGAGGGGCAGGCGCTGATCGCTTCTCTGTGATGACCAGTGACAGGACCTGAGAAAATGGCTTGAAGTTGTGTCAGGGAAGGTTTAGGTTGAATATCAGAAAACGCTCTTAACCGAGAGGGTGGTTGGGCACTGGAACAGGTTCTCCGAGGAAGTGGTCATAGCACTAAGCCTGATAGAGTTCAAGAAGCATTTGGATAATACTCTCAGGCACATGGTGTGAATCTTGGGGATGGTCCTATGCAGGGCTGGGGTTTGGACCTGACCTTTACGGGTCACTTCAAACTCAGGATATTCTGTGATTCTGTGAATAAAGTAAATATCGTTTTATGATATTTTAATTTCCTTTGAAAAAGAAAATGCCAATTTTTTTGTCAGAATTATTATTTTAATATGTGCTAGATGTTTTTACTGAGCTTATGTTTTTTACTGAAGTAACTGATTTAAACAAATATATAAAATTATTAAAATTAATATGAATATGAAAGTATTTCTAAAAGTATAAATGCAACATATGATAATTTATGTTTAGAATAAAGTCTGGCAAACATTATTTTACTTCTAGAATTATTCATAACTAAGACATTGTAAGTTGTAAATTGTAGGTACATAAATAAAATTCTCTTCAAATCTGTGAAAAATCACAGTGCTATATTAACTTTTACTGCAAAGAGTAGAAACCTATACAATTAAGAGTAGCAAAACATATTATTAAAATCAATATGTTGGAAATCTGAAGTAATTTTTTAATTTCAAACTCAATTCTCAAATATTTCTGAATGCTGAACTAACCTTAGAGACAATATATTTTCACGTGTGAAACACCCCACAGAATTAGGTGGTTGATATTGCTTGATAATTCTGTTGGCATCAGTGGAAAGCTGTCCACAGACTTTGGTGCAGTATTGTGGAAAACAAATAACAAATCTGGATTTTTTACTTGAGGAAGAAATCATTTCAGGAAGGCAATGAAACATTTTAAATACTTCATGGAAATCAAATATCATCAGTTAATTTCTGTCCTACCAAGAGAGTTTCTACTCATCTCACTGTACTAGATTTTATCCTGAGGAAATCTACACTTGGATAAAATACAGATTGAAATTATGATGAAGAGAGAACAATATTTAACTACCCACTTTCCATAACTTTTTGAAATAATCTTCTTTGTTTATATCTGTGCCTTTTTACTGCATCTGGGCAGAAAGATATCACTTCTGTCTTTTGCTTCTCCTTGGACTTTGATTCATGTCCCTTGGTTTCAGCTGAATGGGTATTTGCTAGGAAACCTATCATTCTAAACTAAATTGATTTAACTTGAAGTTCTCCTGATTAGAAGGAAGATTAGCCTGAATAAATCACTTTGTAAAAATGGTTGTGAGTCAGTTATGAAATATTAATTTCTTCCTTCACTCAGAATAACTCCATGGCACTTTCATGGTATTTAGGAAGAGTTTTGTCAATACACAGGTTTGCCCTTACCATTCAAATATGCTGAGAACAGAAGAGGATTACAGTAAAACAAAAACCATGATCTGAAAACCTCACTGAGCCTCAGAAAATTTGATATCCATGAACTGGAAATGTAAGAAAAGTGTCTAGTTGAAGCTAGGTACAGTATTTCCAACTTTATCTTTGTTGTGTGCTATGCCAAAATAGATGTGTATAAGATCCTTACAGGAGAATACTCATGGAAATTACTATTTTATAAGGAGCTCTGCTCAGAGCACTGATTTTATCAACAAAATCTTACCGTCTGCAAAATGATGAATGAATTTATGCTTGAGAAAGAAATTTTTGAAAGGAAGAGAGAGAAAAGAGAACATGAGAACTTATCATCCCTAAATTGTTTTTATAATTCAATAAAAATATAGAAAACCTTCTCATTGTTATGTTGCACTGATATAAAATGCATTAAAACCGTTAGACTTACTTTAGTATAAAGAAAATTATTTAAAATCCAACAATTTTCCTCCTTTTTGAGACACTACTCTTCTGGAATTCTTTCATTTTGCAAATTGTTAAAATTTGCATAATTTCATACATTTGTAAAAATGCAAACTAATATCTATTTTTTTAAAATGCTTGTTAAAAAATAAAATTTTCAGGTAGAATTTTCTTTATTGGTAGAATTCAAAAACTATATGTTTTTACTGCTAGTCATGTTTACATTTTTCCATCTGTCCTCTCTTAGACAAATATTTGTGAGTCTCAATGTAGCAATATGCATATTTTAGACCATAATTTTTCTAAGAGATACATCAGTACTAGGAAATATGTTCTCAAGATTTGAATGCATGAAAAAGAGTGTGAAATAATTCAATCTAATGTTTTACAGAGCTGACTTTTACAAATCAAGCACACCACTGTTCCACCCATACTTCTTTAATCTCCTGTGACAATTCAGTGATCAAGTATAAATGAGAGTGACCTCTGCTACATTATAGGACTGTGCAGATAAGACCTCCAGTCTATTTTATCATCTATAGAAAACCATAAACTAGAATTATCCTGGCTTTTCTTTAATCACATTTGATAATTCTGACAGCACTTGTTATGTATTATCTTACCAATTCCTTGTTTTTCTGACAATGTCACGGCCCTGCATTTACAGTTGTTGTTATCCAAGCTCTCTACATTAGGATATAGACAATCCAAGTTTTTAGACACCTTCCCTTCTAAACAGTCATGTTAAAATTCCCTTGCAACCTTCACTTTCCTGGAGAATCCCTACTTATTTCTGGCCTTCCATTCCCTTCCTTTAAGAAACCCATGTTAAACTGCTTCTATAGCTAGAAAGTCTATTTGCTGACCCATCATCTTGGACACTAAGCAAATTTTTACAGTTATTTATATGGTTGCAGAATTCCTTTGGAAAAAACTGTTTTTTGCCAAAATTCACCTGTCACTGATGTAATAACTTGACAAAGTTATACAATTTCCATACAGTAAAACCTTGGGTATGCTTGCATTTTTCATTTTTACCAGAAAGATAAATTAATTTAAAAACACCTGTAGGTATCTGCAACTTTGAGAGTTAATGAAGTCCTCTGAATACTTGAATAGACAGACCTTTTTGATTCATGTTCTGAGACGACGTTTACTATTGATGTAAAATGCTCCACTCTTAGTATGTTAAACATGTTTCAAACTTTTGGATATACTTTTCAACAAAACAAGATAGAAACTTTAAGTTCCCTATCTTATACCATTTTCATGCAAGCTAAGATCCATT
>WEKX01018761.1:2024-14018 GCA_013390025.1 Pitta sordida
TTCTTTGGGTTTCTGTTCTTCATGTAGTCGGCGACGAGGAGGAAGACGAGGAGGAAGATGAGGAGCGTAGGGAAGGAGAGGCTGTCCCAGAGGAAGCGCAGCATAGCTGGATGGTGGGGCTGTGCAGGGCCGTGTCCCACGGCAGGTCAGGGCAGGGGGAGCTTCCAGGGCACCACTGAATGCCCCAGGGATTCCACAGAGGGAGATGGGTGATGTGGTGGCTCAGCTGTGGGAACAAACACAAGAGAAGCACAAAGCAGCCTTTGCTGACCTGGTGTAGAGGCTGCATTCAGACTCCTGCTGGCCCAGCTTTCAGGAAGGAATAAACCTCTTCTTGATTAAATTCAAGCATTTCCTCTGCTTTGATTAAAAAACCCAAAACATCAGAAATTGAAATACTCGCAGGTTCCCCTCCCACCTCCGCCCTCTCACTACTCCTTCACTAAACCCCCGTGATCACTCTCTTGTCTAAAGGACAGAAATGAGCTTTGCAGGATGAAGATCAAAACCTTCCGGCAGCTTCCCTGCGCTGTTCCCACAAGCCCAAGGCTCAGCACCAGCCCTGCTCTCTCCTCCCTGTGGTGCCCTCACCGTGCTGTGTCCCGGCGTCAGCTCCACACTTCTGGAGAGGCTCCAGCCACTCCGAGTGCCTCAGCTTTCCTTCTTTGCAGAGGAAGCTCTTTCGCTGCTTTGAAAGTTCCCAGCCCCAGGTCTCCGGGGGTGTCTGAGATAAGGTTGCACAAACCTTTCACGAACCATCTGATCTCGTGTGTCAGGGTGACGTGGGCTGGAAGCGAACAGCCGTCCAGGCTCTGTTGTGCCGTGCAGGCATCGGGGTGGTGCAGCAGCAGCAGGACATTGCGCCATGTGCTGTACAGTCCTCAGCTGCCACCTCGTGGTCTGGGGGGTGTTTTGGTTTGGGGTTTTTTTTCCTCTGTTTTGGGACGTGAGAGACGTTTATAATTCAGTGAGATTCCAGTCGAGTATTTACTGGGTCGAAACAGACCAGGTTGTGTGTTGTGGGCAGGGCCGGGAAGGCACATGGCAAAGTCTGGTAATAAAAACACCACCCTGGTGGCCGGCGCACACCACACCCCCTGCACCAGCTGACTGCCTGGAGGGCATTTAGTGGCCAGGGATCCAGACATCCCGCTTGGGAGGTGTGGCCACAATGATCATGTCATGTAGCTACATTTTCGCTTTGTCTTTTTCTCCATCCACTGTGAGCCAGACATCCATCCGACCCTCAGCCGTAACTATTTTTTCTCTTTTTCTTTCTATTTCTTTACTCCTCTCTTTCTCTCTTTACTTCTGTTTCTTCTTTTATTCAGTTTCTTTCTTTACTCCTCCCTTTACTCTTTCTTAATCGCTTTTGGGTAACATAAAGTCACTGGGTTGGATTCTACTGAGCTGTATAATGGGGTTTTGAGTTGGGTGCTTTTGTGGAATGGTTCTGCCTTGGCTGTATGTTATCCTCTGCAAAACTTTCGCCAAAATGTTTTTTTCCTCACTAAATTAAAAAGCAAGTCTCGTGGGAAAATCTATGATCCATTCTCTCTTTACATGAACTCAAGGTATTAATGTACTCAAAGGCTTTGCAAAAGTTGGATTGGGTGAGATGTTCTGAGGAATAAATACAAGTAATAGACCCTGTTGATCATCTGGCTTCAGAACTGGGGTCTTACATAGGGACAGCAGTTCTGGCTGTTAGGGTTGTCCCGTGGTGACAACAAGGCACAGGGGCAATGACATGTACCTTCTCTGTAGCCATCACACTTGGGAAGCTTGAAAAGTTAAATCCCTTTCTCACTGTAAAACTTAAAGGGGGAAAATAAATCTTTTATGGAAGGCAAAAGCACAACAGGGGAGCCTGTGATTGTGAACCATTAATGAAAAGCACACCAGGACTCAAGGGATCAGTTGGAAGGGCAGCTCAGGGACAGAATCCCTGTGTGCCCGGTGTGACAGGGATGTGANGGCAACAGGGTGGCAACAGGGAGGCCCCCAGGGAACTCAGCTGTGAGGCAGCAGGAGCACAGAGTGATGCTCCTGCCTTGGTGCAGGTGTTCCTGGGGTCTCTGGAATTTTCATGGGTTATATTGGTCCTCATTTCCCTTCTGTGCTTGTGAAGAGAGACAGGAAAGGGCTCTGAGTGTGGTTGTGGGGCTTTGGGGCGACCACAGGAGCACTGCTGGAGTGGTGGCACCTGGGTACATCTGCCTGTTCCATTAATGTGGTTGGTAACCCAAGCCCAGTGCCTCAGTAGAAAGCCACTACAATGCAGGAAATCTTACCTATAGAAAATGGTAGAAATGATTCCCTTTTCCAGAACTTGCCATCCTTCAGGAAATGCCCAGGGTTAAATGTGTCAGGGGTTTCCCACTCGTTCTTGTCAAACATCACAGAACATAAATTTGTCATCATAATAGTGCCCTAAGAGGAAAAAAAATGAAAGCAATTATAGTTTTTGTGACACTGACAGTAGGGGGCCAGTTTTATCTTCCTGTCTTCTCTCCATGAGGAACATCCATATTCAAATTCTACTGCAATTATTGGTTGAAAAATGCCTGCAGGGACAGTTTTCCTACTTCTCATCTGTTTGATGGTGCAGTGATTATACAGCGAGTTATACCTCAATTATTGTGAGGGNTGACCCTTCCAATACTCTCTGTTGCTATTCCTGTTGTTGGGCTTTGGGTAAGATGCTGCTGAGCAACCTCATGGGATTTTTGGGGCAGGAAATGTTATGTTTTCTATTTTATTAGTACAAAGGAGCTGCCAAGGGCTTGTTTTCAGCACCCCTGACAAAGAGTTTCCCAGTGAAGGTGATGGACATGTCTTCTCTACCGAGGCACAGCACAGATCTTGTAGGGCTCTGGGGCCATTGTTGTGCCCATCATGGGCTTGAGGGTGAGTGTGGTGTCTGGGGGTGCCTGGAAGGTGAATGTCTGGAGCAGAGACGTGAAGAAGAGAAAGAGCTCAGAGCGGGCCAGCACCTCGCCCAGGCAGGCGCGCTTCCCTGTGGAGACACAACCCATGGCATCCTCAGACTGTGCTCTGGCTGCTGGAAATGCTGCTGCCTTCCCTCAGGACCGTGGTCCAGCTGTGTTCCTCCCTTGGCAGGATGAGTTTGGCAGCCCAGACTGAGGAGGTGTGTGATGGTGGTGTGGGAAACAGGGCAGCTGCTGGCTGGGGTGGCAACAGGGTGGCAACAGGGAGGCCCCCAGGGAACTCAGCTGTGAGGCAGCAGGAGCACAGAGTGATGCTCCTGCCTTGGTGCAGGTGTTCCTGGGGTCTCTGGAATTTTCATGGGTTATATTGGTCCTCATTTCCCTTCTGTGCTTGTGAAGAGAGACAGGAAAGGGCTCTGAGTGTGGTTGTGGGGCTTTGGGGCGACCACAGGAGCACTGCTGGAGTGGTGGCACCTGGGTACATCTGCCTGTTCCATTAATGTGGTTGGTAACCCAAGCCCAGTGCCTCAGTAGAAAGCCACTACAATGCAGGAAATCTTACCTATAGAAAATGGTAGAAATGATTCCCTTTTCCAGAACTTGCCATCCTTCAGGAAATGCCCAGGGTTAAATGTGTCAGGGGTTTCCCACTCGTTCTTGTCAAACATCACAGAACATAAATTTGTCATCATAATAGTGCCCTAAGAGGAAAAAAAATGAAAGCAATTATAGTTTTTGTGACACTGACAGTAGGGGGCCAGTTTTATCTTCCTGTCTTCTCTCCATGAGGAACATCCATATTCAAATTCTACTGCAATTATTGGTTGAAAAATGCCTGCAGGGACAGTTTTCCTACTTCTCATCTGTTTGATGGTGCAGTGATTATACAGCGAGTTATACCTCAATTATTGTGAGGGTTTGGTTCCCAAAACCTCATGCGATAAATGAAAACCACAAAATAGGATTTGAGCCAATCAGTGGCTTCAATATAGGATCAGGCGATAGCATGCCAAGGTACAATCACAGGTCAGCAAAATATCAGAGGACTGATTCTTAAGGTTGGGGAACCAGGGAACAATAGTGGAGATAGGAATGGGGCATGGAGAAAAAGGGACACCTATTATCTTGTAGAATAGAAGAGTCATTGAGCTCTGAGGTAGAGCTATCACTAGGCAGAATGATACACAATGAAGTTTTGATGAATATTTTCATCTCAGAGCATTTTTTCTTCCTTTGGCTGCTGCTGAGAGCCCATGCCTGGGACCCCGCGGCAGAAGGTTTTTTCCAAATTTCCTTTAGCTGCAGTGGCTAGGATTAAGCCTCCACTCGTGGCCACGGGGCCTGCGGTGGCCATGGGCTCATGGTGGTGGCGGCGGGCTCCTGTTTGCCTCCACTGCTCCTGCAGCCGAGATTGGCTGACATATCCTTCCAGCGGCAGCTAAAGGAGAAAAAAACACTGCCCTGAGGTGAGCAGAAGCTGAGCCCCCGCCTGCCCCAGGGCCCCACATGGCAGCTTTCTTAATAAATGGTTGATACAATATTATGTTCCCCACGATTTAATTAATCTCTGCAGTGCTCCTATAACGCAGTGAGGTCGGTGTGGCCCCTGAGGGAGCAAGTGGAAGCTGCTACTGTTGCCACTTCCCACCACCCCCAAGGCAGGGTGGGAGGGTCCTGCCCCTGCTGTGGGACAGGCGTGTACGATGCACGCGGGAATGGACACTGGTCACATGAACCAGAAAAAAATCTGGCATGTATTGAAGGCATGAATGGTTAGTGCGAAGTAGTGAGGGATTACTGTGTAACCACATTTCCCCCATAACAACGTCAGGGTTATCTGGTGTAATCTTGGGCCAATGCTTGTGTAAGAGCTCTGTGAGCTGGGATCTGTCCCTCAACGGCGTGCATGGGGGTGTGGCAGCCTGCAGGGCTCTGCACCATTTGGGGAGCTGGAGAAGGTTGGTTGGATGGCAAAAGTCCAGGTTGAGCAGGAGTGAACTGTGGACAGGGCAGGGACACTGTGTGTGTGCAGGAGGGACCTGGCCTGGGGAATCCTGCCTGGGGAGCTGGCAGTCTCCCTGAGATCTCAGTGTTCAGGAGAGAGGTTACCTTTGGGATCAAGAAATCATCCAAGACCGTGTCCTTCACTGTCAATCTTGGCACGTTGAAAGGGACAATGTTGGCTTTCCTCTGCACCTCATGGATGGCGGCGTTGGTGTAGGGCATGTTGTTCCTGTCCTCCAGGCCTGGCTGCCAGGCCCGTCCGATGACGGCGTCGATCTCGGCTTGCACACGGGCTGGTGGGAAAGAGCAGGAATCAGCCAAGGCCCACAGGAAAATCCTCTTTGTAGCAACCCAAGGTGGTTGTAGTGAGGGTGCCCCAAGGACTAACCTGGAACACCTGCCACTGTCTGCACCTCTTGTGTGTGAGTGCAGGGACATTCCCAACTTTTCTCTCAAAAAGAGTCTCTCTCAAAGGTGTGAGGGATGAAGGCAAAGAAAAACACTGACCTGTTGCTAATTGTACCTTGAATGTCTGGATGTACAGCCATGAAGAGCAAAGCCCAGCGGAGGGTTGAGGAAGTCGTCTCGGTCCCAGCAAACAGCAGGTCGAGGGCGCAGGAAACGAGATGTTCCTCTTGGAAAGTGTCACTGTCCTTGTCCTTGACAAAAAGGTGTGTTAGTGCCACAGGAACAGTGGGGACTCTCCTGACCCCAGGCTAAGTCCAAACCATGCCAAGGATTTGGGCAGAAGGTGTTTGGCCCCCTCGGCTCTGATCCCACCACTGGGTGCCCTGAACCTGATGTGCATCCTAAGGCCCTCAAAGGCCTCACAGGCAGATCAGATGGAGAATTTTGGATTGTTTCTCATCCCTCCTCCTTTCTAAGCCCATCTGCAGGAGCGTTTGCTCCATGTTGCTGACCTTGGCTATCTCCTGCAGATAGCTGTCGATGTAGTCCCGGCTCTCTGAGGGGATCCAATCCTCCTTGTGTTTGTTGATCTGCTCTTCCATGAAGCTTTTCAGCAATTTCCAGTTTTTAAAAATGGTTTGGTGGGCTCCAGGGAGGAACTTTATTATGGATGGGAATGCGTTGTACAGCTAAATACAGAAAAGAAGACAGACTGAATAACAGACTGAAACCACATTCTGAAATCACATACTGGAGAGGCTGCAATGCAGCACTTGCTGAAGTGCTGGAGTTGGTGGAAATCGCTCCTCTCCAGAAGCGCAGGAATCCTCCATTATGAAGGGACTTGTGTGTTAGCTGGTATCTCAGCAGCAGGTTGGCAGTCAGTGGGCAAGAACAGTAATGTTGGATGAGAGAGAGTGACATGAGCAATGCCTCGCTGGAAATTCAGGCAGAAAGGAATTAGACAGACGTATATCCACTCTGTCCAAAGAATTGGGAATGACACGTTTGGTGATGTCAACACTGTGAGTGTTGATGTTGCCTTGAGAGAAGGAAGTATGGCTCTGGAATGGTAGGAGGGCTGTACCTGAGTCATGATGGCTCCATGGAGAATGATAATCTCGTTCAACAGTTGCAGCAATTTTTGGAAGTCCTCATCATTGTAGTCAAACCGGTTGCCGAAGATGAGGGAGCAGATGACATTTGAAACAGCGTTAGTGAGTGTAAACTGAGGGTCGAAAGGATTCCCTGGAGAAGGAAAAGATCAATTCTCTGCCAGTCTTCCCAGAAAAGGAGAAGAAAACACAATTCTCAGAAGTAAAATATTTAACAAGTGCGAATGAAATGAGTGGTACCTGTGACCATCCTTTGTCACTGCTTTCCCTCCCTTCCCTCCTGGGCTGGCCAAGCTTGGCTGGGCAACCCCAGTGTTCCCAGTTCAGTCAGATTCTGGAGATGTTTATTTTGGAAAGCAGAGTGTAGAGGAGAGCGATGTCAGTGGAATTCTTGGGAAAAATCAGAGTTTATACACACATGGTATTTCCCAGATGTTTCTAAGAGAGCAGTAGGTGAAGGTGGGCTCTGGATAATGCATTGGGTGTCAGCTCCCTGCATTCCCCAGTGGGTTTGAAGGCCAAACTCCTGTAGGAGGGAGCAGGGATGGTGGCAGGGTTGGAGCATCCCTTGCAAGGTGAGGTATTTTTGATCATGCAGTGAACCATCAGTGAAATGATCACAGGCTGTAGCAGTTCTTGCCCTCAGCACAGCTGGTGAGGATCATGACACTCACCCTGCTCATCCTTAAAGGCATCCACAAGGAATCTGCACTCCTCCTGGATGCGCTCCTCCATGCCCCTCTTCCCCAAGCCAAAGTTCCGGAGGGTGGTCAAGGTGAACCTCCTCTGTGCCTTCCACAAGTGCCCACTGGAGGAGATCAGGCCTGGCAAAAAACACCTGCTGTGAGCCAAGGCTGATTCCCCAGTGAGGGGGAAAAGCTCCAGGGCTCTGCCTTCTATGCAGCTGCCTCAGAGCTGTGCAGGACAGGCCTTTACAGCAGAGGTACGTGTCCTGAGGATCAACTCACCCATCTTGCTGAAAACCTCCTTGTCAATAGGAACATCTGGGCGCTCCATGAAGTTTTCACCTTGATTTACAAGGACTTCCTTAACCAGACGCCTTCCACTTACTAGAACAATCCACACACTGCCCATCGACATGCCGAAAATGTCACCGTATTTTTTAGTAAGCTGGATGGGGATATAAATAAAAGAGATTTCTTTGAAGTGAGTTTGTCTGTTGGAATTTGACAATTCCTGTCGGGGGTGCATACATGTGAAGATGTGGGAAGCTGAGAGTGAGGAAGGTGTATTTGTGCACAAGTCTCTGCCTGAGTGCATAGTTTTGTTTTTTCCTTGTTTTCCTGAATCTGTCATCAGGAGTTGGTGTTAACTGACCATAATTCAAGTAAACCTCTCCAGGTTTGATTTGTCAGTCCTAGGTATTTCTGGCTTTTGTTTCACTCCCCTCCCAAATGTTCTTCCAGCCCCCACTCAGACCCACAGAGCTCCTACATCTGTGGCTGCACCCGTGGTATCGTGTTGTGCCCTTTGCCCGAGGGATCACTCCACAATTGTGCCCGTTCTTTGTACCCAGGCAAACTGTCACCGAGGAGGACAAACCTGCTGCCCACCTCCCCGGCCCTGGGGTCTGGGTTCAGCCCTTCCCTGCAGCTGCAATTCCCTCCATCCCTTCCCCACAGTGCCCACAGCCCCTGTACCTTCTCCACTGATATGAGGGGATTCTTGAAGTCCATGACGAACATATGTCCCACCAGGGGAAGGCGGAAAGGGGTGGGAGGGAAGTTCTTTGGGTTTCTGTTCTTCATGTAGTCAGCAACCAGGAGGAAGACGAGGAGGAAGATGAGGAGCGTAGGGAAGGAGAGGCTGTCCCAGAGGAAGCGCAGCATGGCTGGATGGTGGGGCTGTGCAGGGCCGTGTCCCACGGCAGGTCAGGGCAGGGGGAGCTCCCAGGGCACCACTGAATGCCCCAGGGATTCCCCAGAGGGAGATGGGTGATGTGGTGGCTCAGCTGTGGGAACAAACACAAGAGAGCCACAAAGCAGCTTTTGCTGACCTGGTCTAGAGGCTGCATTCAGACTCCTGCTGGCCCAGCTTTCAGTAGGACTAAATCTCTTCTTCATTAAATTCAAAGATTTCCTCTGCTGGGTTTAAGAAAAAAAAAAGCAAAACACTCCCAGCTTCCTGTTTCCCCTTCACCGGATCTTCCTAAAACCACAGTGATCACTCTCTTGTCTAAAGGACAGAAATGAGCATTGCAGGAGGAAGATTAAAACCTTCCGGCAGATTCCCTGCGCTGTTCCCACAAGCCCAAGGCTCAGCACCAGCCCTGCTCTCTCCTCCCTGTGGTGCCCTCACCGTGCTGTGTCCCGGCGTCAGCTCCGCACTTCTGGAGAGGCTCCAGCCACTCCGAGTGCCTCAGCTTTCCTTCTTTACAGAGGAAGCTCTTTCGCTGCTTTGAAAAGGCCCAGCCCCAGGTCTCTGGGAGTGTCTGAGATACGATTGCACAAACCTTTCACAAACCATCTGACTCATGGGTTTGGGTTTCCGTGTGTCAGGGTGACGTGGGCTGGAAGCAAACAGCCGTCCAGGCTCTGCAGCGGTTCCTGAGCCCCGTTATTTTCTGATCCCCACCAGACAAGGGCAAGCAGAGCAACTCGCTTTGGCCATGAGGATGGTCCTGCCCTGAGCCCTCCAGCCATCCCTTCCCACCTGCCTTGTCCTTTGGGTCTGTGGTGAAGCCAATCCCACACACCCCCACTCTCAGGCAGGTGCTGGGAAGCCAAAGCAGATGCCCAGCTCTGCAGGCTGGAGCCCTTCCGTGGTAGCTGGCAACAGGCTGTGCTGCATTTTCCCCCCTTGGAGTGGCTCTGGGACAGGTAAGTGTTCATGCACATGCAGCATGTGAAATTTAGATTAATATATTGTATTTTGTTTTGCAGGAAGGAAGGGTGTTGCAGAAGCTGTTGCTCGTTGCACCATGTGAGTCTGTGATCTGGAGGACGTTTGGGTTCCTTTTCTGTCATTTGGGGACGTCAGATGTGGCCATTGGGATTGTCCAGTGCTGATGACAAGGCACAGAGGAGCAGTTGAGTGAAGGGGACAACATGTGTTCTCCATAGCTCTCACATTTAGAGACTTGAAATGTTAAATCCCTGTTTTATTATGTAACTTACCGGGACAAAATCTGATTTTCTGGCATATCTCTCATTTTTCCTCTAGCTTTTAAGCGTATTTTGGCTTGAGCCTGTGCAGATTGATGCACCCTCCTTTATTGACATGAGATGATCCACTCAAAAAATAAAACCATTCTGGCCTCCTTCCTTTATGGGAGGGGATCAGTGCATTTAATTTTGCAATTTTTCCCAAATATTTAGAGAAAAAAGAAAAATGAGGGGAAAAAGCAATTGCTTGAATCATTTATGCTCTCCATGATCAGGAGAGGAAATGTTAATGCAATGGAGACATGAAAGTTGGATGTGGAAGAGGAGATAGATCCACGCTTATTTGCTAAGCCAGTACAAATAATAAAAGTTGTAGCCATGTGCCAGAGGTCAGACCTACAGCAGAGCAAATAAAAAAATCAGGGAAAACCAGTGTCTGTTCCTGAATGGCATCCTAGGTGAAAACAAGTCAACAGATCTCCCACGTTTTCTCTTTTGGAAAGACAAGAGCACAACATGGGAGCCTGTGATTGTGAACCATTAATTAAAAGCACACCAGGACTCAAGGGCTCAGTTGGAAGGACAGCTCAGGGACAGAATCCCTGTGTGCCCGGTGTGACAGGGATGTGATGTGCAGAGAACTCTCCCCTGTGGCACAAATCTGTCACTGCACAGTGATGGCTTTGTACTGCAGCAAAGTGGTTATTGCCAGGGATGGAGGAGAACCCGTGGAAATGGGACTCCATGGAACCCTCTTTTCGTGTTAACTACTCCCTGTCAAACTTCAGTGCCCACAAAATAGTCACTTAGGAAATTCAAGAAGCAAAAGAAAATAAGTCAAAAAAGAATTTTTGGTGTGACCCCAGTGCAGACAGAAGCAGCCAGGAGACAGCATTTCTAAGCACTAGTGGTCACATGAAGTGGAAGTTGTGAGTTGAATTAACTGTTATCCAAAGAGACCTGGTATGGGCAGGAGTGAGGGTGCCTGTCATGCATGGTCATAAATCTTTGCCACAAACAGAGGGGAAGTGTCAAACTCATGACTTCCCACCACAAAGCCACTTCCTTCCTGACAGCTGGCAGTGGGCTGCCACGGGCACGGCCCTTCCAACACTCTCTACTGCCTCTCCTCCTGTTGGGATCTGGGTAAAGGGCTCCTGAGCAACACCGTGGGATTATTTTTTAATGTGCAAGTTTCCTGTTTTGTATTTTATTAGGACAGAGGAGCGACCAAGGCCTTGCTTTCAGCACAGCAGATTAAGGATTTCCCTGTAAGAAGAGTGTCCAAGTCTTCTCTACCGAGGCACGGCACAGATCTTGTAGGGCTCTGGGGCCATCGTTGCACCAGTTATGGGCTGGAGGGTGAGTGTGGTGCCCTGGGGTGCCTGGAAGGTGAATGTCTGGAGCAGAGACGTGAAGAAGAGGAAGAGCTCAGAGCGGGCCAGCACCTCGCCCAGGCAGGCGCGCTTCCCTGTGGAGACACAACCCATGGCATCCTCAGACTGTGCTCTGGCTGCTGGAAATGCTGCTGCCTTCCCTCAGGACCGTGGTCCAGCTGTGTTCCTCCCTTGGCAGGATGAGTTTGGCAGCCCAGACTGAGGAGGTGTGTGATGGTGGTGTGGGAAACAGGGCAGCTGCTGGCTGGGGTGGGCTGGGGTGGCAACAGGGAGGCCCCCAGGGAACTCAGCCGTGGGGGAGGCGGAGCACAGAGTGATGCTCCTGACTTGGTGAAGGTGTTCCTGGGGTCTCTGGAATTTTCATGACTCCTCATTTCCCTTGTATTCATGTGAACTGAGATATGAAACGGCTCCAAGTGTCACTGCGGGACTTTGGGACAACCACAGGAGCACTGTTGAAGTGGTGGCACCTGGGTACATCTGCCTGTTCCATCCATGCGGTTGGAAACACGAGCCCAGTGCCTCAGCACGGAAACACTGCAAATCAGGAAATCTTACCTATAGAAAATGGTAGAAAAGATTCCCTTTTCCAGAACTTGCCATCCTTCAGGAAATGCCCAGGGTTAAATGTGTCAGGGGTTTCCCACTCGTTCTTGTCAAACATCACAGAAGTTAGGTTTGTCAACAAAATAGTGCCCTAAGAGGAAAAAAATAAAAATCAGTAACACTTCCTGTGACAAAAGATAAGTGACAGCAAGAGGGGCAGTTTTATCTTCCTCTCTTCTCTCCTTGAAGAAATTCCGTAGTCAAATTCTATTGCAATTACTTGTCTAATACCCCTGCAAGGACAGTTTTTCTACTTCTCAACTCCTTAGTGATTATATAACCATGCTTCCCCCTCACCTACGTCATGGTTATCTGCTCTAATCTTGGGCCAATGTTTGTGTAAGAGCTCTGTGAGCTTCGGTCTGTCCCTCAACGGCGTGCATGGGGG
>WEKX01018762.1:9910-28411 GCA_013390025.1 Pitta sordida
AAACCGTGTCAAAGGCTTTGCTAAGACCCAAGTACACAACATCCACAGCCTTTCTATTGTCAACCAGGCGATTCATTAATTCCTAAAAGGAGTTCAAATTGGTCAGGCAGGACTTACTTCTCCTAAATCTGTGCTGACTAGTTCTAATGTCATAGTTATTTGGCAAGTGCTTCAAAATGCCCTCAGGATTATCTGTGTTATGACTTTATCTGGGACCAAGGTCAGGCTGAGAGGTCTATATTTAGCGGAACCATCTTTCCGCCCTTCTTGTGGATGGGTGTCACATTAGCCAATTTTGTGTCTTCTGGCACGTCACCGTTGAGCCAGGACTGTTGGTAAATTATGGAGAGTGGCTTAGCAAATGCATCTGCCAGTCCTTTCATCACCCTCGGGTTGATCCCGTCTGGTCCTGTGGATTTGTGAGGATCCAAGCAGTTTAGCAAGTCCCTAGCTACCTCCGCCTGAATTACAAGGGTGTTATCCTGACCCCCTACCCCATCCTCCTGTTTAGAAGTCCAGTTGTCCTTTAGACAATCTGCCTTACTATTAAAAACAGAGGCAAAGAAGGCATTAAGTTTCTCTGCCTTTTCCTCATCTCTAGTTATTATATTCCCGTCTGTACCCAATAAGGAATGGAGGTTGCTGCAGTCTTTCTCTTTGCTTTTGATGTATTTATAGAAACACTTCTCGTTATCCTTTACAGAAATGGCTAGTCTGAGTTCTATCTGGGCTTTTGTCTCTCTAATTTTCCTCCTACACGACTTGACAACATCATTAAACATACCCTGGCAAGCCTCCACTTTTCTCCAAAGGTGATACATTCTCTTTTCCCCCTAGTTATTTCAGGAGCTCCTTGCCCGTCCAGGCCAGTCTTCTACCCCTCCGATTCGTCTTTCAGTATTCAAAGACAGTGTAGTCAGGAGAATTAAATTTACATGCTACCCAATGTTCTTGGTGAATGTTCATTGGTTGTTGAAACATGCATATATGGAAATACTGAGCTATTCATATTATATGCAGGAATCGGTAACCAGTTTGATGGTTGATATTCACATGCAATCTCCTCTCTTGAGAACTGAGGAATTTTCTTGCTTTTACTGTGTTGAATTTGATGGGGTTTCTTTGGGGTTAACTCATTCTGGTAATAAGGAAATAATGGAAAATTAGGGTACTTCCTTATGGAACTTTTCTATCCTTACAATTTTAAGGGAATTGCTACATTCAGCATTTGAAAAATGTTCATAAATGCTGACATTTCCTCTCAAGATTTTTTAAAATCAGTTTGTAAATATTAATACTCTTAAAAATTTAATTGGAGGCAGAAATTTTAAATGTATAAAAGATATCCACATTAAATTGCAGACTTATCAGAAGCTCTAAAACAGGGCAGATGGATGAATTCCTATGGGAATATTGTAGAGCCTTAGCTGTCATTTGAAATGCCCATACAAATCATGACTTGACCTTTACAAATCAGATGCACACCTTCTTTTTCATAACCATAATTGTCATTTTGTAGTCAATTGCATGCTTAACCTCTGGTATATCTTGTCAACTCTTTTTCTGGGAAGGTAGAATGCAAATTTTGAAACGTGAATGAGCATAATAGAACGTTGCTCAAAGTATTGCATTTAAGGACTGCAATTGCATTTTAAGGGTTTTACTGACCTTGGGGAATGCATGTGAAAAATCATTTCCACAGAAATTGAACTTGTATTTTCTTGGAACCTTTAGATAAACCTTATGAGCCTTTGGGAACTTTGTCACAGCTTTCTCATTTTTGAGTCTTATCATCTAGCTGAAGCACTTTGGAGTAATTCTACGGATTTGTGTGGCAGGGAAAAGTCAATTATAGACTTGAATTTATTAGCAGTTAGAAACCAATACATTGCCAGATAAACTAGGAGACCTCCAAATTAGTAAGTTTTTATTACAAAGTCAGAAACACTCAGAAAATTCCTGTGCCGAAATTTATTTCATTAGTTTACATTGCTTTTTACACAATTGTGTCCTAGTTACGAAGATTAAAAAGTAGGTACAGTAATCCCTTGCTACTACATGCATCTACATTTGTAGCTCCAGTACATGGTAAATTTTTTTTCTGGGAAGAATTTTTCCCAATTATTCTCCACTTCACAGGGTTTTTTTTTACCATATGGCCAGGATAAGAACCAGGGCCACTGACTGGGCCAGCAAATATTTGCACATGTATACTAAGTGCCCCATCTGCATCTGAGGGAAAGGACCTGCCACGTGGTCCCAGCAGAGAGGCCCCCTGCAGGATTTGTCCTTTCCGTTTCCTTGCCTTCTCTCCTTTCACGAGTTATTCAGGTATTTCACCTCAACAGCCACCAAGTTTGTCCACGCGGGACTGTACCTTGTCACGTTATTGGCTGATCCTGTATCGAAGCCTCTGATTTGCTCAAATCCTATTTTGTAGTTTTCACATGTCAGGAGAGATTTTTTGGAATCGAACACCCATGAAAATCGAGATACTACTGCATTAACTAAACACAGATGAAATATACACTATTGGCGGAAACTTCTCAGTTTTCCATATGCTTTTAATATATCTTGCTAAGTATAGAGTGCAGAATTTTAAAACTAATATAGGCAGAGTCCTAAGACATACTCACACGGTACACTGATGCTAAACATGTCTTTGGACAAGCTGTTATATCTGCAAGAAACAAAGCAGTGTTGTTCTGCACAGATCTACCAGTTTGGGTTCCAGAGCCCCAGCAGGCCAAAAGTCTAGTAGTGTCTCCATATTTTGTTTGACCTAGGTAGTGGGTTTGCATGGTCAGGTTTTGGTAGCAGGGGGCTACAAGTATGGCTTTTGTGAGAAGCTGCTAGAAGCTTTCCCCATGTGCAGTAGGGCTAATGACAACCATCTCCAGGATGGACCCATGAAGGCCAAGGCTGACCCTATCAGCAATGGTGGTAGTGATTCAGGGATAACATATTTTAGAAGAGGGGAAAAGCTGTGCAACTGCAGGCAGAGGAGTCAAAATATCTGAGAGAAACCACTGTGCAGACACCAAGATCAGAGTAGAAGAAGAGGTAAGAGTTTGTTCAGACACTGGAGCACATGGTGAAGGAGGTGATCCCCTGAAGCCCATGGAGGTCCATGGCAGAGCAGAGATTTACATGCTCATGGAAGACCTCATGTTAGAAAAAGGAGATTTCCATAGAGGGACCCTGTATGAAGCTGCCCTAGGGAAGGCTTCTGGCAGGATTTGTGGATCTGTCACAAACTGCAGACCACACCGGTGCTGATTTTCTAGCAGGATTTGTGACTCTGTTAAGGACTCATGCTGGAGCAGCCTGTTATTGAAGGACTGCACTCTGTGGAAGGGACAAGCACTGGTGTAGTTTGTGAGGAACTGTAGCCCAGGGTAAGGACTCACATTGGAGAAGTTCATGGAGGATCGTCTCCCTTGGGAGGGGCCCCATGCTGGAACAGGGGAAGAGCATAAGGAGTCCTCTCTGAGGAGGAAGGAATGGCAGAGACAACTGACCACAATCTCAATCCCACATCCTTCTGGGCCTTTGTGGAAGAAGAAGTAGAGAATTCAGGAATAAAGCCAAGCCCGAGAAGAAGGGAGATGTGGGATGAAGGTGTTTTAAGATTTTGTTATTATTCCTTGTTATCCTACTCTGATTTGAGTGTTAGTAAATTTGGTTAATTTCCCCAAATCGAGTCTGTTTTGCCCATGATGGTAGTTGGTGAGTGATTTCTCCCCATCCTTATCTTGACCCACAAACCTTTTGTTATATTTTTTCTCTTCTGTCCAGTGGAAGAGAGGAGTGATAGAACAGTTCTGATGGGCATGTTGTATCCAGGCAGGGTCAACCCACCGCTACTAGTTTCAAAACTCAAAATCATATGGCGCTACTACTTTGAGTCCAAGAGTAAGATTAACTGCAAACTAGACTGATTTTCTTTCTAAAATGGGGTACACTATTGCATGAGAACAATTTTTAGAGAATTGAGGGCATGAAGAAATATTCACTGTGCTGTAAACACTTTGGGACTTTCCAGGTAACTACAATAACATGACCTTGAATCCAGCTAAAGAAAGAAGCCAGCAGAGATAAGAGGAGTGTAGAATCTAGAAACTGCAGCTGTCTGCTCTCAGAGGATGCTCCAATGAAAGAGCGAGCTAAGGCTAATGGACGTAGTGCAGAACCAATGTTAGAATAGTATCATGCATGTGATAGGCTTCTGTGGTGTGTGTACTAGAACACTGAGGGGATAAAGGGGATAGTTTGCTTACAATAAACGTAGCATTCGCCATACTTCTATGAAGACCCATGAATGATTTCGGCCTGACTCTGACTTCACACTATGGTCAGATGGACACTGGTCTGTCCTCCACTGTCATGTAGTCAGGAGAAAGCTCTTCAGTGGACAATATTTCGGCTTCCTGTGTTCCTGCAAATTGATAATGGACCTTTACTAATTGTTACAGGCAGAGGGTATAGGTGAATGAAGAAAGCTCAGTACATCGAGATAAGTTTTGGAAGGGCACTCACTTTATTTTTTCATCTATCCATGTGTCTTATGTGTGTCTCTCCCTTCTCCAACAAGGTTTCCCATTTTACGGTTACATTTCATGAGAAAGCTGCTGCATAAACACTTGCTTTTGTTTTCATTAAGCAATGGTGGTTTTTCAAACCAATTAAGTTCTCAAAGTAGCTCTTTTTGGATCTCATCATCTTGACTTCTATCTGTTTCCTCTCACAGCATGTCTCGAAGGCACAGTGGCCTTCGATTTTGCACATTCATTAAAACATTTATACTTTTGCCAAGAGTATGAGCCTCCTTATCTAAATCCCAGTTTTCTCAAGATGTTGATGCAGCTAGCCTGAAAAGTTCTCACAACTGATTAAAACGTGTTTGAATCCCATGCTTTTTGTAAGAAGCTAGCTTTGTTGGAATTTTCTTAGTGTTGTTACAGCTAAGAGAAAACAAATCATTTTGTGGTTGACAATTATACATGTTTCCTCTGAAAATTAGTCATGAACCACATTTGAATTACTGTAGTTTTATTCAAAGGAACTGCATGCCTACAAGTTCAAAGAAAATATAGAAATAAATGCTCAGGAAAGGACCAAGTTAGAAAATTACAGAAACATAGAATCATTTAGGCTGGAAAAGTCCTTGAGATCACTGAGTCCAGCTATTAGCCCGACACTGACAATTCCACCACTAAATCATATCCTTAAGTGCTATGTCTACACATCTCTTGAATACATCCAGAAATGATGGCTCAAGTTAAGTACAATAGCTGTTGCGGTAGTATAAAGCTGTTTCACTTTCCAAAAAGCTATAGGCTATAGGTTGCCTATCCAATTTGAATTAGTTTGTGCGACAATTCAATTTTGCAATTATATCTTCTTTATTAGGAGTCACAGAATCACAGAATCACAGAAAATTATGAGTCAGTCCATTTATTTCAGTGAGTTGTTCCAGATCATACATAGAGGAAACAGGAAAGAATTTTGGAGCCTCTATTTTATGCTGGGTTGAACACTGCTATATGTCTTCAGGCTATTTGCTTCTAGTATAAAACTAGATACTACATATTTCTGCAAATTTATTGGAAAAAAAAACAAAGGGTGCTTGAAAACTGGTTCCCATCAGACTTACATGGGCATAAAGATGGGCTTTGATACACATTTTATCTGAAATTTAGCCAGAATTTCTTCTCATATAAGGAAAATCTCATTTTCAGAAATGTAGTTATATCAAGTAATGTTTTATCTACATATTTTTTCCTCTTTCTTACAAATTTTATCCTTATAGTTCTTCCTACTATTGCAGAAGTTCTCAGTTCTCAAAAACTGCATATGTTTATATGCATCCTTTCATGTGATAGAGAGTGTCACATTTACACAGGATGACCTAGTATCCATTATTGATGTATTATTCTCTAGAGAATTTTTATGCTTAACGGGACTAATGAGAATTTTAGATTTGCTGATCTCTGCATAAATAATATGAAGTGAGCCAGTCTTTGCCCTGAGAAGCTCACATCCTGAATAGCAAGATATAACAAGCATAACAGGGTTTTATTATGTAGCTATTATACTTTACAATGAGGAATCTTTTCATCATCTTTTAAATCAAATGTGTGAGCATACATGTACCCACTTTGGATGCATTTACACTTCCAGAATGAAGCTGAGCTTCATGTTTTCCCTTCTGTTAGAATCAATTATCACATCTGATACTTTCTAAGAGTTTCCTCAAATATCACTTCTAGATTGTGTATTGTTGCTGTCTGCCACTGGAGAGAGACACTTTCTAGTGAAGACTACTCCTCAAATTTTGTGATCATAACTGGTGTGTCACAGTTAGCACTGGGATGCCAGAGAGCTGTCAATCTCCATAAGCAAGAAGCCTGAATCTTCAGGGAGTATGTTAGTCTGTAATCTTGCACTGTTCTGCTGGCAGTAGGGCAGTCCTTCATGATCTAGCTCCAACAATATTTAAGGACAAAGAGATGACTTGCAGTTGTTAAAGCTTGTGTAGGGCCTTCCCCAGATAAATATATTTTTACAATCACAGAATCACAGAATCACACAGAAAATTATGAGCTGGAAGGGACCCACAAGGATCATCTAGTCCAACTCACCACCTAACACCCATACAGAGACCGAGAGCACATCGCAGAGCATAACACCAACTTAGATCCCTCACAGTCTAGCAGGCCACTCCGAGCCGGAAGGGGCCCAGAATCGTCCAGCCTACACCCCCCAGCTAGTCCATGTCACTAAGCTCCTCGTCCAGTCGTCTCTTAAACACCTCCAGGGATGGCGACTCCACCACCTCCCTGGGCAGCCCATTCCAATATGCAATTACTCTCTCTGTGAAAAACCGCTTCCTAACGTTAAGATTGAACCTCCCCTGGTGTAGCTTGAGGCCGTGCCCTCTTGTTCTGGTGTCGTCAGCCTGGAAGAAGAGGTCTACACCCATCTGGCTGCAACCTCCCCGCAGGTAGCTGTAAACAGCAATGAGGTCCCCTCTGAGCCTCCTCTTCTCCAGGCTGAACAGTCCCAGTTCCTGTAGTCGCTCCTCGTAGGGCCTGCCCTCCAGTCCCTTCACCATCCTCGTTGCCCTTTTCTGCACCCTCTCAAGCAGCTCAACATCCTTTTTAAACTGGGGAGCCCAGAACTGCACGCAGTATTCAAGATGGGGTCTGAACAAGTTTTAATTCTGCAGCTCATCATTGTATTTTCTAAGAAATAAAAATAACATTCCCATAATGAGTTTGCAAATGAGTTTACTCTTTGTTAATGGGCGTATGTAAACCATACACTTCTCCTTCACCAGTAACAAAGTCACCTATTCTTGTTGTTAATGATGATTTATGAAAGTCTTAAAGGGATCAAGTCCTCTTTCCCATGCCAACCAAAGCCTCACCGTCCCTACTGGGAAATGACAGAGATAAATTCAAATGAGAAAGTTGGAGAACTGAAATTTTGGACATTTCTAAGCTTTTCATTTTATACTTTTCTAAGACAAAGAAAGGATGTTGTGGAAGATGCTGAATATTATTTATATAATATGAACAGAACTAAGGTAATAATCTCAGAAAGTAGTATTTTCAGTAGGGTTCAGTGAGGAGGAGAGAACGAAAAATTCTGTTTGACATTTTTAGCTATACAAAAAGCTTAAACCCCATGTTTACAAAGGAATATTTAGCATTGCAGTCACATGAAGTATTTTGCAGTTATGTACCCAATGTGTTATCTAGCTTTCAGTAAGGGGAAGTGTATGTCGGTATAAGAGGAAAGTTTTCCCTTTCGTTTTGACTTTCTGTCTAGGAAAATTCTACTGCTTGCATTTGGAGAAGCAATTCTGTACTATGCTCTGTGTCTGTCATGGGGGGAAGGCTTTATGATACCAGAGAGGGACATTCAACTAACACATACAAGGCATTTCCTCCTCTCACTCTTGATGCCTAAATTATAAGACAAGAGGAAAGAATTTTTTTTTTTCAAGTGCATAGTAAAATCTTGCTCTGAGAAACAATATGGTATGTCTTTCTTACTTTAGTATGGTTAGTTTTTGCAAATACTGATATTCAGATTTTTTAAAAAGGAGGTGGTAGGTGGTAGGCATGGTAGTTTTTAGCAAGTCCAAAGAAAAGATTTTTAGTAGAATATTTTCTGAACTTTAACCAGGATTTAAAATGTGTTTTCGGACAATAGTGTCAATTTATCTTTGAATTTGTACATGTAAATATGGAAATAATCATTTAAATAATATACTCCTCCTATTGTATCAACAATATCCTACTCCTTTCATCAAAAGATTCCTTATGGGTTAAATGATAGAGACAACTTTGGCTTGATAATCAGCTTGTTCTCACTTGCTTTTGAAGTCTCAAATTTCTAATTAACAGTGTATAGTGTGCTTCTATGTGTAATTACTGAGATAAACAAGGACCTCCTCATCCAAAAGGGTACTTGTATTTTGTAATTTTTCTCCACAGCAACTGTTTGCACTTTAAGTCATGTTATTGAGCCTGAAAGATTAATTCCTTTGAAATTATTGTAAATGCTACTTTCCATTATGATTCCTTATATTCTCAAGGAAATAAAAACCAGCAACAATTTCTACTCAGTAATTCCACAGAGTGATAAAATGATGGCTTCCTTAAAATTAGGAAAATATTCTATTTAAGTTTGAGAAGTTAAGGCTAGATCAAGTTTAAATGGAGGATGAGTAATATAAAGTTGATGCTTATACGTAGATAGAAAAGTACAACAAAGTTTAAGACAAAACCCAGAATTATGGCATATTACACTGTCAGATTCTATTGTGAAATAAGTGTAACTGCAGAGCAACTCCAGCTATTTAAGTAGATAAATTCTAGATTTACTGTCACTACTGTCAAGTGGATCTGACTCTAGGTTCCTTCATTAATATGTATCCTTGTGTCGTGGTTTAACCCTGGCTGGATGCCAGAGACCCACCCCAACGTCTCTTGGAGGAGAAAAACTAGCAAATAAAACTGGAAAATAAAATAAAACTGGTCACAGGCAAAAAAAGCAAGGCAACTACAAGTAAAGAACATAAAGTATTTATTTTCTAACTAACAAGATCAGAACTGCAAAGGAAACATTATTTAGAAGGCAACCTTTTCCCCCCACCCCTCCTTCTCTTACAACAGATCTCATATTCCCTTTTTCACCAGGCGACAAAGGGGGAACATAGGGTAGGGGTAAACCAGGCAAGTTGGTATTATCTGACCAGATCCAGGGTAGGAACCATCTCTCTGCCCTTCCATAAAGTTCTCTCTCTCTCTCTCTCNGAGCTGTTGACCCCCTCGTTGCCAAAGCAGCAAAAACCCTGAAACCAGGACACCTTGACAACATGATCTTCTCAAATACTCTGATAGGAGATTTTTAAATCCACTTTAGTACAGTGGTGAGTGTTCCTACCTGTCACGCAGGAGACCAGGGTTCAATTCCTGCCAAGTAGGCAGTGATGACGTTTAAGAGTTAGACTTGATGATCCTTGTAGGTCCCTTCCAACTCAGAAGATTTTGTGATTTCTGTGAATTTTGCTCAGCATGTAACATGCATGCTTAAGGCACCTGTAATTACATTGCAAACCCCAACATCTTCACATTTTAATTCTGCAGTGTTTTTTTCTTTGATGAATTTTTCTTTTGGTGAATGTCAGCTTTCTGGCAAAAATCAAAAATAAGAAATCACAGTTCAGGTATAATTGAAAAGAACTGTATTCTGTAGTGAAATAGCATTTATAATGTATATAAATATGGATTATTTTTAAATGCTTAACATTTTTGTAATTCTTGTGCTTAAATGGCAGAATGAGCAATAATTACTTAAAATCTTTCTCACCAGTGTCTCCTGACATGTCCTAGAATCCCCTTAGAGAGTCATAAGTCTTCCTTATGATCCACACTTAATCCATCATAACATCAGAAAGGATGCTCTTTTTTAAAAAACATATTTTATTAAATCATCCCGTAAAATTCATAAAAAATGTCTTCCTTTCACGCTTTAATACACAGGACAATATTTTTACAAAAATTCCAGTTAGAATCAGAGGCCTCAGAAAACAATAACCAGAAAGTAATCAGAGACACTTCTTACCAGTCATCTTTGTAGAACAAAGGAGGGGAGAGAGAAATTATAAACTCTGAAAAAAATTATGGCATCTGGATGAGAGGACAAGCGTGACTTTAGCCTTGTAATTAAAAGCATTAAAAGATTCTTGCTGTATTAGCAATGAGCAAATAGTGTGAAAAATGCCTGGTTGGAACACCTGGAGAGCTCAGTTGTTAATGTAAGGCTCTGCACTATCAGCACTTTCTTTCAAAGTAGTTCATCAAAGCTTATAACCTTTACACAGTTTAAACCTTGATATCCCTACACGGCACAATACAAGCACATTCCCTTGCCTTGAAAAAGACTACCTAATGCAAAAGCAAGTCACTGACCATAATTGCATTCAAATACTTTTATTTAATAATGAATTACTGAAAAATTTGATTGCATAATTTCCTCCTTCTGTGACTTACAAAGAATGGGTAAGCTTGAAATGGCATTTGTTAATACTGGAAATGTTGCCTCTTGATTTTGTCTTTGTGTTTTTCAGAAAGCAGAAGAGAATCATATGATAGATTTCAAGTCAGCATATAATCCTCCTCCTGACTCTTTTCCTTTTTAATTTCTTACCTATGGGAAGTTGGCAAAAAATGTGCAAAATTGTTTCCATTTACTCTTGTCTTTTCAGTAGGTGATAATTCAAATTTAAACAAAAGAAAGCAGAGAGTAAATGGAAAATCACATACAATATTTTGATGAGAAAGCACTGAGTGCCTTTATACTGTGCCATAACAATTACCTGATAGAACAGCAGCTGCATCATGCAGACATTTTAAATTCTCATACTTGTTTAAAGATAACAATTATACAGCTTCCTGAACTACAGAATGCATGTACATCAGTATCTTATGATTTTATTGTTCTATTCTTCTATAGAATCTCTATCAATAACAAAAATAAAATATAATAAATCTTAGTAAGGTAAAATACAGTTCAAATTAATGGAAGAAACAAAGAGCTGGAAGAGAAAAAAAGGCATTTTTATCAATCCTAGTTAAAGAGGGAATCTACTTTTAGTTTTCCCATACTTCATGTCCCCAGAAGCAACTTCTTTGCAGGAAATTTGTCTGTGAAGAATTTCATTAATAGATAGACATTATCCTGATATACAGGAAAAATATAAAATAGGTATGAGTGAAATTTAAGTTGCAAAGTCTCCCCTCAATTCTGTATATTTGTACAAATAATGCAAGGAAATTCTCTAAAAAATATATTTACACAGTTAAGTCACAATTTTCTCATTGTGCAGCTAGATTTTTTCACTCTGTTTCAGAATTTCTCACTGCATATATATATATATATATATATATATATAAAACAAAGAAGTCTACAACCCTGTCAGTGATGCTCATTGGTGGTACAAGCATTATGTTTTGTGAACACTGATAGTGGAATAAAGTTAAGTATGCTAGGTTTGGTTAGTCCTGGAAGGCAGCAAGAAAACAAGATGTACATAGCTGTCAAGCTGTCAAAAGGATGGAGCCAGGTTCCTCCTAGTGATGCCAAGCAATAGGACAAGAGACAACAGGCAGAAATTGATGCACAGGAAATTCCAACTGAATATGAGGAGGAACTTCTTTCCTGTGAAGGCAACCATGTACTGGACCAAGACACCTAGAGAGGTTGTGGTGTCTCTCTCATTTGAGATATTCAAGAACTATCTGGACACAATCCTGTGCCATGTGCTCTGGGATGGTCCTGCTTGAGCAGGGAGGTTGGACCTACTGTGGTCACTTTCAGCCTGACCCATTCTGTGATTCTGATTCTCTGATAGCTGGGTATCAGAAATAGGTCAAAGTGTCAGGTACCACTAGATCATATGCCCAGAAATTTTTGGTGTCTCTTGTCTCTGGAGATATTGAAAATCTGCTTGGATAAACACCTGGGCAACCTGCTGTAGCTGACCCTTCTTGAGAAGCAGATTTTTACTAGAAGTGGGCAACCTGCTGTAGCTGACCCTTCTTGAGAAGCAGATTTTTACTAGATTACTTCAAGAAGTCCCTTCCACCTTAATTTTTTTTGGTGTGATTTTGTGTAAGTAAATACAGAATACAAATATTTATAAATTTATTCTGTAAAGTACAGCACTATTTTGCACTGCAGTAATCTCTCGCTACTTTGTTGTTCGCCATTCACTGGTTCAATACATCACGGGGCAGGGGGGTTTCCATGTCTTTACTGTCTTTACTGCATTTACCATCTTTACCCCATTTACCATATTTACCCTATTTACCTCTACTTTGCAGTAGTATTTTGCCACTTATCATGGCATCTTTCTGGAACAGCCCCCCTGCAATATTCAAAGAATTACTGTATAAGAACTGTAAGCAATCCTTAAAAAATAAAAATAAATAATTGGGGGAAAAAAATTTCCACCAGGAATAATTGAGACAAAGATATGAGATTATTTGGCAAAAAAACCTGCAGCAATAGCATTCTAAAAAATGTTAGTTCTTTCTTTAACAGTGTGTTACTAGGGTTTTTTTATTAGGAATTTGTAACCTTTCATGTTGGTTCATTATAACTTTCATTGTAATTTCATTGTAATTCCCATAGGGTACTTAACTTTATTCTGTGGAGCACAACCTTTCTACGGTATTACCAAACAGTTTATCTCCAGTTACAAATGACTGGTCAAAGTGATGTTTCAAATCATCAGCTCTGATTGCATATTTTTTTTCAGAGTCTTCTTTTCTGGTGTAACTCAGTTTTAGTAACCTTGACCATTTTTCTCTTGATACTTACACACTCTACCCTTGGAATGGCACACATTTATTTCTATGTTTCTTTTTTCACTTCCCCATGCACATTGTCCTACTAGGACAAATAAAGACGAATGAATATCAGGAAAGATTAAGCTACCGGTATTGGTCAATATGTTCGACTCCTCTACCAGAGAAAATAAGCTGAATCACAAATACAGTGTATGCAGCAGAAAAAAAACATAACTACTTCATATCTCAGTTTGAAAATTGTAAGGACTTTTTTCATATTATAAATATATTTGTATTTAGATTAATCTTACAAAGTTGGTCTCTAGTTGCACAAGCAGGATATTCCTAAGAGAAGCTTCCTCTGTGTAGTTTGTATTTGCCCTTGAGAAAATACAACCAGTGTATTTCTGGCAAAAAGCAAATTCCAGGTGAAGTTATAAAGTTAATTTAAGGAAACTACATTCGAGAACAACAAATTTTGGATGCCTGGGAGGTGGCTGTATTATATTTCCATGATGATTGACAAGAGAAAGAAGGGAACTGAACTTCTGTAAAGAAGGAAATGCAGGTTGCATTTAATAATACATTATTTTATTACCAGAGCAAAGAGGATGTATAGAAGCTAATTCCTGCCTACACAAATCTGAATCATGCTAGGTAAAATTGCCTGTTGACAGAACTAAACAAAAACATTTATTATGTGTGATTGTATAATCAAAGCTTTATTTTATGTGAGAAAACAAACTTAAAAATTGGTAATTGCGATTTATAAATACTCAAAGGAGTTTTTTGCTTTTGGATTTTGGGGACTTTTTTGGTATAAACTGACATTACAAGAGAAAAGAAGGGAGAAACTGTAGTCCCAATTATGACACTAAACTAGTCTACAAGTGTAAGGTAATTTTGAAGTTGCATACTTATTACAAATTGCATCATGATGTTTTTATTGTAACAGGATAATTTGGTTTTGCAAAGACAAGAAAGAAAGGATTTGAATGTTTTTCACCCCATTAATAGTCATTCTCTTTATTTTTCTTTCCATTGTTAAGAGCTGTTTTCATGTGGAGTAAAACTACTGTTGTCATGAAACAACACTGTACTTTTAAGAACAGTCATTAAGACAGACTCATACTTGCTGTGCACAAACGTCTTAGCAGTTTCACTTCAGGACTGTGTACACTAATGGCTGTATGGAATCACATCATCCTTTATGAAGCAGAAAAGACTTTATGGCTGCAAGCAAATACTGCACTGTAGGGATTTGTTTAATGTCTCACCAGCGTCATTAGTCAATTCACAGTGAGGAGGTAGCGCCCAGGCCCAGTATCCTGCTGGTACAGGATTGTGGAATTATTAGGCCAACTGAGAAAAGATTACTTGTTCAATGGTGTCACTTATTGAAACTAAGTTTGAGAAAGACTCTTTTAAAGAAATTTTGAGGAAAACCACAATTTAATCTAAGGAAGGGGGTTTGTTTGACCTGCAGTAAAAAACAGTACTTCTTAGCAGAGGATGACCAGGTCAATATTAGAGTGTGTTCTAAGATCCTAGCAAGCCATGCATATCACTCATATGATATTTGGAAGGGCTAAAGTGAGAATGATAATTATTCATTTAAATCAGAGATTCAAGACCTGACACGTAGAAGTCTAGACAAAATAGGAGAGACAGAAACTAGGTTTCTTAAATGTCATAATAGAAGTGAAAACTAAAGAGAAAAGCACAGATATGAAAACTAAAGAAAAATAAATTACAAATATCTTTTAAACATTTCCACAATTACTGTATCTTTAGCTTAAAGGGAGAGCTGTGTTTTTTGGTGTTTCTTTGTTTGATTTTCAAAGATGCATTGCATTAGAAACAAAAGGATTCATCTAAGATTCCTTTTGAAAGTCATTGCAAACATTCTTAAGGCCAGACTATATCATTATTTTTCAAAGCAGCCTGTTTAGATATGTCTGAAAGTTTTTAATCCCTGGGGGCCTTCTTGATCTGCTTTCATACTATGATATAACAGTAAGACAGGCTGCTTGCAGGACAACTGGACTAGTGGGCTGACGGAAGGAGCCGGGGTGCAAATTATCCCCATTGTAATACAGGAGGAGGTAGTCAGAGAATTGATGAGTGGCTTGGATCCTCATAAGTCCATGGGACCAGATGGAATCCATCCAAGGGTGATGAAAGAATGAGCAGATGAAGTTTCAAATAACTTACCTACACTCCTGGCTTACTGGTGAGTAATTACAGACCTGTCAGCCTGACCTCGGTCCTGGGCAAAGTCATGGAACAGATAGTCTTGTGTGCCATTACGCAGCAACTGCAAAACGACCATGACATTAGAACTAGTCAGCATGGATTTCGGAGAGGCAGGACTTGTTTGACCAACTTATTCTCCTTTTATGATCGGGTGACTCGCCTGGTTGATGATAAAAAGGCCATGGATTTTGGGTACTTAGACCTTAGCAAAGCCTTTGGTACTGTTTCCCATAATAAGCTTCAGGAGAAACTCGTAGAGCACCGATTGGATAGAAGCATTTTAAGTTGGGATAGGAACTGGTTGGATGGACAAGCTCAGGGGGTGTTGGTGAATGGTGCCACATCCAGCTGGCAGCCAGTAACTAGTGGAGTCCCACAGGGGTCAGTGTTAGGCCCAGCACTATTCAACATCTTTATTAATGATATGGACGAGAGAATTGAGTCCATCATCAGCAAGTTTGCAGATGATATCAAGCTGGGGACAAATGTTGAACTGCNGTGGTGGAGTCACTCTCCCTGGAGGTGTTTAAGAGAAGACTCGATGAGGAGCTTAGTGACATGGTCTAGCTGGGGGGTGTAGGGCTGGATGATCCTGGGTCCCTTCTGGCTCGGAGTGGCCTGCTAGACTGTAAGGGAACTAGGTTTGTGTTACTGCTCGGGGATGTGCTTTCGTATCTGTAAAGGTGTTAGATGGTGAGTTGGACTAGATGATCCTTCTGGGTCCCTTCCAACTCATAATATTCTGTGTGTGATTCTGTGTGTGTGAAATCCCTGGAGGTGTTTAAGAGAAGACTCCATGAGGAGCTCAGTGACATGGTCTGGCTGGTGGGTAGTTGGACTAGATGATCCTGAGGGTGCCTTCCAACTTGGAATAGCCTGTGATCCTGTGATATGTACAGTAAAAATTAATGTCTAAATCTTGCAGTTCTTCCAATAACAAGCTGTCTTCCATTTTCACCATATATGGGAGGAAGAGGTTTTTCACAGAGAGAGTGATTGCTCATTGGAATGGACTGCCCAGGGAGGTGGTGGAGTCACCATCCCTGGAGGTGTTTAAGAATAGACTGGATGAGGAGCTTAGTGACATGGTCCAGCTAGGGGGTGTAGGGCTTGATGGTCCTGTGGGTCTCTCCTGGCTCGGAGTGTACTGTGTGCCTGTGAGGAATCTAGGTTTATTTTTACTACTCTGGGGTGTGCATTTGGTCTGTGTACGGGCGTTAGATGGTGAGTTGGACTAGATGATCCTTGTGGGTCCCTTCCAACTCATAATATTCTGTGATTCTGTGGAACTGTGAACTGTATTTATAGGAAAATACTGAACCCTTTTTCCTCAGATATACAGGATGGTAAACACAAATTACTTTAGATGGTACTATGAAGTATTGAATAACTCGTTGAGGACTTTTAACACAGAAAAAATGGTGAAATATATTAGTATATAAGTGTCATAACAAGTTATGTCACATAAATGAATTCTTCAGCTTGAAGTGTGAGGCACAAGGGAAAGACTTGATTGGCTTCAGGCTGTTATTTCTGTAATTGCTGAAAGTATAAATTACTATGAATCTATCCAAACTTATATGGGAAAAAAATTGAATTACAAATTGGCAATTTTATCCATATGAGATACATTAGAAAATTGTTGCCTTAAGACGATTTCATCATAGTCACCTCATCATGGCAACTTCCACTGTTTTAATGGTTTTGGACAGGCAAAAAAAAAATATTTTTCACAGAGTCTATCTAGAAAGCAGCTTATAGAGATTTGACAGGTCTGCATATTCTACTTGTTGGATCATTGCTCCAGTATAGTGTTGAATTAGTAGTAGTGATGAATAAGTGATTCTATTTTTCCCAAAGCATCAGACTCCGAATGTGCCCAGGTATCCAGAAATGGACTGCCTACTAAGGCCAGTGGCATCCTGGCCTGTATTAGGAACAGTGTGATCAGTCAGACTAGTGAAGATATCCTTCTCTTGTAGTCGGCGCTGGTCAGACCACATCTTGAGTACTGTGTGCAGTTCTGGGCTCCCCAGTTTAAGAGGGATGTTGAGCTGCTTGAGAGGGTCCAGAGAAGGGTGACAAGGATGGTGAAAGGACTGGAGGACAAGCCCTATGGGGAGCAGCTACAGGAACTGAGAATGTTCATCCTGGAGAAGAGGAGACCCAGAGGTGACTTCATTGCTGTTTACAACTACCTGAGGGGAGGTTGCCGCCAGGTGGGTGAGAATCTCTTCTCTCAGGCTGATGACACCAGAACATGAGGACATGGCCTTAAGCTACACCAGGGGAGGTTTAGACTGAATGTTAGGAAGAGTTTTTTCACAGAGAGAGTGATTTCTCATTGGAATGGACTGCCCAGGGAGGCGGTGGAGTCGCCTACACAGGGAGGTGTTTAAGAGTAGGCTGGATGAGGCATTTAGTGCCATGGTTTAGACAGTGGGTTGGTTTTGGGTTCCAGGTTGGACTTCATGATCTCCAAGATCTCTTCCAACCTTGTTAATACTATGATACTCCACCCCCTACATGCTGTCAAGCAGTTAGAATAATGCCTCAAAGGGAATGAAACAGTGACATGGCCTTACCCTTTCTCCTGTAATTGTTTTTGTGTCCCAGGAAAATGGGGAAGAAATAAGAAGATGCGATTAGCTGTCACGAGGTATCTCATGAATTCTGCATTTAAGAAGATTTCCTGTAAAGGTCCGTTGGTTTTTGCTGAGGTAAAATTAATCTTCTTCATGATAGCTACAATAGAATTTGGATTTGTTTGCTTTTGGATTTGTGCTGGTAACAATGCTGATGACACAAGCCTTCACAAGTTTTCAATACACAGAATATTCAGAGTTGGAAGGGACCCACAAGGATCATCGAGTCCAACTCTTAACACTGTCTCCCTGGTGGGAATTGAACCCCGGTCTCCCACACGCCAGGTGGGGACGCTTACCACTGTACTAAAGTGGATTTCACTACAGTTGAGCAGAGAAAGCAGAAATACTCAATGCACACTTTGCCTCTGTTTTTAATAGCAAAACAAACTGCCCGCAAGACAACTGGACCAGCAGTGGCATGGAAGGAGCTGGGGTGCAGTATAACCCCCTTGTAATCCAAGAGGAGGTAGTCAGAGACTTGCTGAGCGGCTTGGACCCTCATAAGTCTATGGGACCGGATGGAATCCACCTGAGGGTCATGAAAGAACTAGCAGATGAACTCGCCAAGCCACTCTCCATAATTTACCAACAGTCCTGGCTTACTGGTGTTGTGCCACAAGACTGGAAATTGGCCAATGTGACACCCATCCACAAGAAGGGTAGGAAAGATGATCCTAACAACTACAGACCAGTCAGCCTGACCTCAGTCCCATGCAAAGTCATGGAAC
>WEKX01018764.1:0-13319 GCA_013390025.1 Pitta sordida
CCTGACTGATTTTCTTCAAATCAAAGGCACTGAGGACTGTTCACCCAAAGAGGTGAAGCAACCTATAACCCCGGTGAAGTGCCCCTGTACAGATGCATGCAGCATGGTTAAAAAAACAACAAGAGCTGGAAACAATTGTGCAGATTGAACACTGTGGTGTAATCACTGTCTATGAAACATGAAGGAACAAATTGCACAGCTGGAGCACTGCAGTCAGTGGCTACACATTGTTCAGAGCAGACAGGCAAGGAAGGAGTGGGGGACAGTGAAGAGGATGTTACACACTGTGAAAAAATGGTTAAATTACATAGAGCTGCGATTGAAAACCAACAGTGAAAAATGAGTAAAAATAAGGGTCAGGCTAACAAAGGAAACCTCATAGTTGTGTTTATTACCGGCAACCTAATCTGTAGGGGAGGATCTTAATGAAGTGTTCTTAACAACTCGCAGACTCTGATACTGATGAGGTCTTCAGCTACCCTGACACCTGCTGTAAAAGCAGCACGGTGAACTGTAAGCAGTCCAGGAGACTCCTGGAGTGTGTTGATTACAATTTCTTAATCCAGGTCATAGATAGCCCAATCAGAGCAGAAGCATTACCAGACCTGTTGCTTACTGACATGGATGAACTAATTAGACATGTCAAAATAGATGTCAGCCTGGCCTGCACTGATCATTCCATGACTCAATTCACAGTCTTAAGGGATATGGGCCAGGTGAATAATCACAGAATCACAGAATCACAGAATATTATGAGTTGGAAGGGACCCACAAGGATCATCTAGTCCAACTCACCATCTAGCACCCGTAAAGAGACCGAGAGCACATCGCAGAGCATAACACCAACCTAGATCCCTCACAGTCTAGCAAGCCACTCCGAGACGGAGGGGGCACAACGTCATCCAGCCCTACACCTCCCGGCTAGACCATGTCACTAAGTTCCTCGTCCAGTCTTCTCTTAAACTCCTCCAGGGATGGTGATTCCACCACCTCCCTGGGCAGCCCATTCCAATATGCAATTACTCTCTCTGTGAAAAACCGCTTCCTAATGTTAAGATTGAACCTCCCCTGGCGTAGCTTGAGGCCGTGCCCNAGCTTAGTATCATCTGCAAACTTGCTGATGATGGATTCAATTCCCTCGTCCATGTCATCAATAAAGATGTTGAACAGTACTGGGCCCAACACTGACCCCTGTGGGACTCCACTGGTGACTGGCCGCCAGTCCGATGTTGCACCATTCACCACCACCCTCTGAGCTCGCCCTTCTAACCAGTTTGTAATCCTCACCTTCAGGAGAGCAAAAGCTGTTTAAGGAACTAGCAGATTGAGACCCTTGGGGAAACAGCTCACAGGGGTAAAGGAGTTGAAAAGAGCTGGCAATTCTTTAAGGACATTCTTCTTAGAGTGCAAAAGATCTTGTTTCCTTGTAAGAAATCAGACAAGGAAGGCAAGAGACAAGCATGGCTCAGTTTGGCTTCCCAGTTGAACTAAAGACAGCAAAGCCAGAGGAACCAGTTTCCAAGATATTTATCTTGGAAAGATTATAGACACTGCCTAGATGTATAGAGAAGGGCACAGGAAAGCTAAGGTACAGTTGGAGCTGCACTTGTCAAGGAATTCAAAGAATAATAAGGGCTTCTATGGGCATGTTGTATAGAAAAGGAAGATTAAGGAAAATGCGGCCCCTAAACAAATAAGACAGGAGAACTAGTGGCAATTAATGTGGAGAAGTTGAGTTCCTCATCAACTATTTTTGCTTCACTTTTAAATGCTAAACTCTACTCACACTTCTGAAGCCTGTGAAACTCAAAGCAGAGACTGGGGGAATGGAGTTTAGTTTTGGGACCAGCTGAGGAACCTGAACATAAATTAGTCTATGGGAGTCAATGAGAAGTAACAACCCATGACATAAAGCCTAATTTGACCTAGCTTTCAATGCTGTAGCATTTTCAATTTCAAGAGATTTCAAGCTGAATTTTCCTAAGAATATTGAAGCATAATTTTCTTGAATATTTCACATAGAAGAATGACAGCATTCACCAAGAAATGATCCTGTAGGGAAACGCAGCAATAAAAATTGGTTTTGTTTCATCAGCTTTTATTAAAGCCCTCCAGCAGGATTCTACTGGTCCTCATTGGATAACTCCATTTCCATTTGTCTTCAAGCAATTTTGTGTTTTAATACTCATACATTTCTGGAGCAGGCTAACAGAGAATGAAGATGGAAACAGGGATTGGGAATTGATTTGGGTCCTTGGAGAGAGTTTACCAATTAATTAATTACAATTATTTGTTGGTTTGGTAAGAAGTAAAAAGGAAGATTGAAATAGTGGAAACTAGCTTCATTTTATCTCCAACATGTTTACCACAGACATTGGCACCATCTTAATGGTCACTTAATGAAACCAAGGAAATGTGCTGGAGTTATTATCTATGCTATACATTCATGGTGAATGGGTTCCAAAAAGTGCAAATGTGGGTGGTGTCATCTCTCTGCTGTTCACCGTTTAGAGTTCAGCAGCATTACAGAGAAGGTGCAAAGAGGTAAGCATATTACACAGGTTTGACCAGCGTCCTGCATTAGGATGATGACACCTGACGCATGTACTGCTTCTGAGATGACGTGGATCTTCCTAGCATTCATCCAGCAAGGATGTGCACCACAGTAGGGAGGCTGAGGCAGCAGCACTAGCAATACTGGCAACATGCATCTAGGAAGTTATCAGATGGGTTTACTGTCTGAAATTCATGGTGTTTTTCTGCCTGTCACACAAATTATGCTGTTACCTCTCTGACTTCAAGATAAACATGATGGGCAGCTGATAACCTTGCTACTTCATTATTGAATTAATGAAAACTTTTGTGCTAGTAGAACTTCTTTAGCTTTGAGTCTAGTACTTCTTTGAATGACATTGCAAAAAAGGTTCATATTTTCAATATGACCATCTCTATTGCTGAAAAGCATTAGCTTTTCAGTTAATGTACAGTGAGCCAATTTTTCCTGTTTGTATAAAGCACCAAGTGTAATTAGAACATATGGCATGGGAAGAAATGCTGCAGGCTCACTCAGTGTTACCTTCCTTTCTATATGCTTCAAGGTCTGGGTGTTCTGCCTTTGTTGCTTTTAAATTGTTTAGTCTAAGAATGCCATTTAAATGTGAAATGGAAGGGAAAGGGAAGATTTTAAAGACAAAGACAACTGTTTTCAGGGTGGAGCCTTACTTACAACTCGAACAGCTGAACTAGGAACAGTAAGAGCAGAACACCTGAATTTTTTTTCCCTTTACCAGTAGACCTTGATGTAAAGTCCATGGTTGATGAGAATATTTGAAAGTAGACTTTAATGTAGACATTAGTATACCATACAAAGTGTGAACTGGATAGCAAAGGGAAAATGAACTAAATTCCACACTTTAAAGGCAGTTGAGGAATTTGAACATTTAAATTTGAAGGACAAGACTGCTTCTACTTGGAAATCCTGACAAGTGTTTCCATTTCCACAGCCTAAATCCCAACTCTATCCTCTCTCTCTCCATAGGTATTTTGGACTCAGCTTTCTGCAGTAAAGTCACTTTTCCTCATGTCTGTCTAGAATGACATCCTCTAGGGATGTGGTCCCCAAAGTGGAGACATGATGGATGTGGGACATATAGCAAGGGCTATACAAAACAATCCATTGGAATGCATGAAGAAAATGTCTGCACCGTTTGTAAATAAAACAAAATTAAACAGAAATTAAAATACTGTGGAGTTTCCTTTTATATAATATTTTATTCAATTTTCATTTTGGTGCATGTTTTATAATCTACCTCATACATATTTTCACAGTACAGTGATCCCCTGTTACTCACAGGCTGTTGGGTCTGCTCCACCTCACNGTGCAAAGGATCACTGTGTATCGTGTTTATATGACTAACTAATAAGTATGAGTAACACTATTTCCCCAGTGATGCTGACACAAGATTATATCTTGCTTTAACTTGTTATATCTAATATTAATCTCTTTGTAAATATCAGATGAAGTTCATTCTTTGTGCTTTATTTTCTTAGTGCCTTTAGATCAGACCCCTCTGTCCTATATCTGCCTGGAGAAGGGTAAATTTTGCAAAATGGTCTCTGATCCACTTTTCAAAACTTCAGTGATCGTATTTCCATGAGAAACTCCAGTGTTTTATCGCTGACAATCTTGAAGTTCCCTGAGCATACATCTTTCTTTTGTGAGATGATATGGGCACAGGGGAAACACAATTCTTAATGTTCAGTGATGTAAGTTTTTGTTTTAAACGTAATTCTGGGAATGTCCTTACCTCAGCCTTGTCATAGTATGAATGAAACACTTGTATACAGTTTTCTATGTGTGGATTAAAAGAAATTTTATTTTATTTTGTTTTTTTGAATCTTGAAGGCATTCTCATGGAATCGCATCAATCTTCCTACCCTATTAGTCAGTAGTTCATGAAACAATTCCTTCATACATCTGTTTATCTGTCCATGCATCCATCCATCCATCCATCCATCCATCCATCCATCCATCCATCCATCCATCCATCCATCCTCCCTCTACTTCTTGGAGGCAAATTTATGGATGAGTGAATATCTCTGCATGTCCTCACATGTTGTCAAAAAGCAGAGGTAAATATTTCATATATATTATGAGGAGAATCCAAACACTTTGTATTGTAAGTATTGTAAATATTTTGGAATTGTTTTTTGATTTCCAAGTTTCGGCAATTTACTTTTCATTCTTTGTTTGTAAAAAGAGAGGACAAAAAAATTCAATTAATTGAGAACTAAACTCTTCATCCTTCCTATTTTTTCCTCCAAGTTAAATTAGCAGAAAAGTCAGGAACCAGGAACTTGATAACAACTCATGGGATCCATAGGTCTTGAAAACTAGGACTTCTGCCAGAAGTGACTGATGTGTGGAAAATATAGCTAGACTGTATTCAGATTAGAAATTAGGTTCCTGTTTTCAGTGCATGGGCTAATTAACCTTTTCAGCAACTTTTTGAAAGACGTGGCAGCATTCATAGCTCATCTATATAGTTTAATGCCTTAGATGATGTTTTGTTATCCCATTGTGGGAAAACTGTACGTGGAACTGTGAACTTCATCTATGTGGTTGAGGGAGTGACAACTTGCTGGATCCTGTGTGGGGATCCATATTAAAGAGGAAGGCTATCTTACACTTTGTGTAGAACTACAGACTACATATATAATATTATACCATGTATAAGGCATTTTGCATATATTAGGTAAGTATAATAAATATATATATATATTTATATTTTATTTTGTGGCTTTTTCTGTTGCACTGATTTAGATCTGACTTGAAACATCATCATCTCAGGTTGGCATGATATAGTATGATNGAGAGGAATTCCGGAAGCAGCTCGGGAGCAGCTCGGGAGATTGGGAAGTCTTTGGCTTCTTCTTCTTCTGTTTTTTTTTTTCCTTCGCAGTTTGTTTTTTTTTTTTTTCCTTGGAGCTCTGAGGAACTGTGTTTGTCTTTGAACTGTGTTTATCTTCTCGAACTGAGCCAGGAGATCTTGACTGACTGTATCGGTGGATTGTCAGCTTCCCCCCCACTTCCCGCTGGGAGGGGAACAGAGACTCAGAAGGACCGAGTAAATGCTGGACAACTGACGTTTTAGCAACACCAGGTTTTTCCTCCCTTGCTATTCCTTGGCTCACTGGAAGAGGATTGGGTTGTTTTTTTTTTTCTTATCTGTGTACCTGAGTTAATAAATTCTTTTCCCCTCACTTCCCTTTGAGGAGAAAGATCAATTTAATTGGAATTGGTGGGAGGATAGAAAAATCTCACTCTAAACCATAACAATCATGCTTACGTAATGAATAAATCATGTCATGCTGCAGTGGTTGCTGTACCAACATGTGTGGTCTTTCACTCCTGGTAATCTCACAGGAGAAGAATCAAAGGCTGAAGAAAAAAAGTCAGACTTCCTGAAAGGTTTAGGTTTGTTTAAGTCTACTGCATTGATAAAACAGAGAAGGAAATTCTGTCACAACTTGAAAAGAAAAAAAAAATCACGGAGATAATTATTGAAACATATGCTGCTGCAATATCTTGTCACAGGTGTTCTTTCTTCCTTCCTTTACTTTATTATGGGCCTTGGAATCAATCTGCACATTAAACTACACAGTAAATCTTGAGGAACTGACTTACAGGACATGCTGTTGGATGTCAGGTACCTACTAACTGAACTACATCAGAAAGAACCACCTGCAAGACAGCTGGGAAATAAGGACTGAACTCTCTGGCTGCCTGAATAGTTTGGTCTGTGCTAGCCTCAAAGATACTCATTCACATCATTACTGACAGTGGTGTCCCACCTGATGCCTCTACAATAATTTTTTTAAATCACAGAGAACTAAAAATTACCAGGAATATAAGACAGACAGTTATCTCTAATTGAACTGGGGGAGAGTGCATTCAGAGTGCCAAGATCCGTTAAGGAGCTCTTAGGATTCAATTCTTCACTACCAGATTTTATTACTAGGCACACATGAAGCCCACAATACAATATTTAATAAGTCACAAAGGCTGAAGAAATTCTCAGGGGCCCAGGAAGTGAAGACATCTTACTTATTTCTAAAAAGGGAAAATGGGACCATGGGGAACAGCTTGGACCTGGGAAAAGAGTCCCAGGTACATTATTAATAACTATGTTTAGAAGATCTCAACAGCATATTAAAAGGATAAAAAGCAACCAATATGGATTTGTTAAGAATAAATCATGTCAAAGTGATACAATATTCTCCTTTGACAGGACATCTGGTGATACAATATTCTCCTTTGACAGGACATCTGGCCTGGCAGATAAAAGTTACCAATTTAATAGTGCTTGATATAAACAAAACCTCTGAACCTGACTGCTCTGGACTTCTTTGAGAGCCAATGTGGAGAACAAAGAGCCCTCTCGGCTTAGTGACACAGTGAGAGGAATCTCTGTGATTCATCTCATGCAATAATTCGAATTGCCTTCTGGAACAGGACTGTCTGTTTCTTGTTGACTGGCAAATTCTTTCTGTTATGAAAGGCCCTAAGGCTATCGATCTTCTAAGCTGTGTATCCTTGCAGTCTTACCAGAGACACTTTCCCTCTCCATGCTGTCATAATATCAACAGAATAATAGAGTCAAGTTCAATGGTTACTGATACAGTTATATCCCTGCATTTGCAAGAAACGGGTCATGCCAGAGATCTCGCAGAATGTCAAACTCGCAAAGACATGCAGGTCATTAATATGTATGCAGGCTGTACCCACTGCTCCACCCCTCGGCACTCAGGAGCATTGTGGACACTTTTCTGCTCTTTCACACGGGCTCTCTCAGCACAGGGGAGCAGAACAGTGAACTGCTATTTGTGAACAGCAGGTTAAGAACAGCCTTGCCGCTGGGAGGCTCACTCACCAGCTGCAACAAAAAACAATCATCAGTGCACTCTATGAACCTTCTGGACTGCCTCATCTTTACTGCGTTAAATTCCCAGCAGACAGCAGGCAACAGAGATTATATGATGTACTTAGTGATATGATTTAGATAATGGGATGCTGTGTTAGGTAATAGGTTGGCAATAGGTTAGGTAATAGGTTGGGCTTGATAATATCTATAGTCTTTTACAAACTTATGAATTCTGCCAGTCTGTGATTCTGTAAATCTGCTAATGATTCTGCAAGGAGTTGTGTAAAACTCAAAATGAGAAGTCATTTTTCCAGGGAAATCAAAAAACAAGTGTATCCATGTTTAGTCTTTTTCCTTCAAGTAATGACAAAACTTGTATTTCCTAAAAACTGACAAAAAAGTGTCATTGGAGTTTTCATTTCTCTCAGCACTGAACAATAAGTATTTAAGTTATTAATAGTGTAAGTTTTCAATGTAGATTTATAGAAAATTGAGATGGAATATATTCTTAATTTCTGTGGTGGAAACAGTAGCAATTGAGACTCAGCAGAGACAATGTCCTATGTCTTCTTCTTCATTTCCTCTTTCGTCTCTGCAGATTGAACTACGAATTCATTGATTTTTTCTTTATTTTTAATTTGTTTGGTGGGTTTTTTTCCCCTGACTGATTTTTACTGTGAAGAAAACAGATAAAGGGAGTCTACTCCCTACTGGAATCTAAAGTGATTTCTCTTTCACATATAAAAATATCTCCCACTGAGTTAGACATTTTTAAAATACCAACTTTTGACCCCTACTTCATACGGCTTTTACTCAAAAAAAAACAGTGATAAAAGGTTTTCAATTTTGTCAGGACTTTATGTATTTGTTCTAACAGTAATTGGGGGGTTAAGTGCAAAAAAACTGGTTTTCAAGAAGCAACCTTCTCCTGCATTACAGAAAGATTTTTATTTTTAAATAATAGAGTCATTCTTAATGGAGGCATTTGGGAAGACCAGATGAATGCCCTGTACCCTGTAACTAAAGTAGAGTAACTCTTGTAATTATTTTACTGCTTTCCTATTGTGGGATTATGGCTAACTTTAAAATTTAGAGGAGACTGAGAATTCTTTTTACAAAATGTAGCAGCTCCATTCTGGATGGAGAAAGTTCCCTTAATGGAATTGTGTTGACATGCTCCCCATACAACAATAGTCATCTGTTCAGATAGATGAAATGGAGAGTGAAATGAAGACTCTATTGCCTCCCTCCATTGAAATCCTAGCAGAAAGGGGGAACGTTGTGGTATTTGGCAATTCCTGAGACTGTACAGTAGCTGTTGGCTGTTTGGCCTTGTATTCCCCCAAAAAGGCAGTTGAATCACCTTCTGACCCGGTTAAAATGTTAATGAAGTGTCCCCCAATTGGACACTGACAGATTGGTCGGACACAAGGGTCTCAACTCAACCCAAATCACCAAGGGTCAAGAAAATCTCCCGTTTCTAAGGGTCAGGCAGCACCCCCCACTTTCATGTGACATCTGTATGCTCCAGGCAGATGTCATTGTCCATTGGTAATAGAAGAGCTCGGGGACAGAAGGCAGATGACAGAAGGAATGCTGCATGTGAAGATGGGCTTCGGTCTCACACATGTTCCATGTGAAAGCTGTGTTCTCCATAGCTGGAATATATTTTTTGTATTCAATGATGCATTTTGGCAGCCTTTCTAGCTATGATTTCTTCTGACAGAAAGGCAAAACTGGTGTTTGGCGATAACCAGGCTTGTGATGCCCTTCTTTAAATGTTTACATGAGTGGCCGTGTTTTCTAAAGCTTGAAACCCTAAAGAGCTTGGTGACAAAACAAAGCTTTATTCCCATCAAGTAGCTTACAATTCCATATCCTGTTCCTAAAGAGTGGCTTTTGAAAAATGACCGAATATCAAAAGAAACAGCACAAGGTTCCTTCAATTTCCTTCTTAAGACCATATCAGAAAGCAGGAAAAAAAAAGAAGGTGAAGTTTTATCTGAGCTCTGCATCTTGTAGGAATATAAAAGTACTTGAACTAAATAAGAGGCCTAAAGAAGGGTGTGAAGGAGTTGGTAAAAGTTTCAAGTGTCTCAAGAAAACTCTCCTAGTCAATACTATTTTAAATTTGGTCACGACTCAGGTACAGATGTAGACAATTAGGCTCAGCAGTTTGAATTCAAGGGGAAACCAGATTGAGGGACTTGGATGCATCCTCCAATAGGCACCAGCTCCACTCTTCCATGCCAAAGGAAACTAGTTCTGACATGAACTGGAACACACTTGTCTTGCCAACAAATCCAACTGTCATGAAAGTTTACTACATGAACAATGAACAATACTTTCCTCAAAGTATTCAGCTTCTAAATTTGCTTTTTCTGAATTTTTGTCCAATAACAAAACAAGGAATATTTCAAACCATACATGCATTGAAAGACTTTTGGAGCAAGTTCAGAAGAGGACCAGAAAAACAAACAGAGGAATGGTACTACCTTCTTATGAGGAAACACTTAAAGGGGTCTTACCAGAAAGATGGAGACAGACTCTGTAACAGACCCTGTAGTGATAGGACAAGGAGCAATAGTTGTAAACTAAAGAAGGCTAGATTTAGACTAGACACAATAGAGAATTTTTGCTATGTAGATGAAGAAACATTGGAACAGGTTACCCAGAAGAGGTGATCCAGACAAATACAACCTTAATGTTTATTACCATGAAAGTCATGAGCAGAAAGTGTATTTCCGAGTGACTTTTCTATCAGAAATAAAACTTTTACATAGGTTTTCATACATCAAGAAAACACCTCAAACCAACCAGCCAACCAACCAACCAACCAAGCAAAAAACCCAAACAAAAAAAAACCCCCAATAACAGGGGATTTTTTTAAAGGAGAAGAAAGGAACTAAATACATGAAAACAAATAGAAATAAATAGAAGAAAGTCCTATCTAGGAGTTACATTAATGAACTCCTAAAAATGTTATAATGAAAAAATATATAGTAGAAAGTATTCCAATTAAAATATGCTTCCTTTGCCAATTGACCATTAAACTAATGTACTTTAAACCACATATTTAATTTGCTTTGCTCTACCTTTTCTATTACCAGAGCAAAGAATCAACATTTCCAGGACAAACTCTTTCTCTTGAATGTAGTAGAAGAACTTCAGGATTTTTTTCTGGTAACCTAAAACAGTTTACAGGCATCCAAATATGCATGTAACTTCTTTTCTCCTTTTAGATATTTAACCCTATGTGAATTAATCACATTCTGTTACTTTAAAGTTAGAACTCTCTTAGCAAAAGAGCCAACACAGAAGCTTGCATCAGACTCTCTGGTTATAACAACCTCACCCTAAAACAGCATCCTCAAAGGAAAGGTCTTTGCAATTATGTTGGATATTCCCCAAGTTGGAAATCCAGCACATTTTCCGTCCCAAGGAAGATACAAAAATCCTTGTATACTTGCTTTCAAATTTGTACGTGTAAATGTGTGCCATGGGGAGAGGCCTTTTGTTCTATTGTAAAAGTTTTCTCCTTTTTACTGGAACAGAAAATAGGTACCTCTTCTTATCTCCCTTTCCCTCCCCTGAAAAGAATGTGGCATGGAGGACCCTGCGTCTTATCTTCCATCCCCTGTATCTTATCTCCCTTTCCTGGCAAGGCATATGGCATGGGGAGGGGCTTTATCTCCTTTCTACTAGACAAACAATGGAGGATTCTTTTTCTTATCTTCCCCTCCCATAAAGGCATGTGACTAGGGGAAGGGCCTGAGGGCTGGCTGAGTGACTGCGAATGGCATGTGAAGACATGCCCACAAGGCATATGACATGGGAGGGGCCCGAGGCCCTATAACTACAGCTCCTGGGCTCACAGAGAGAGGTTCATTTGGACCTTCGGAAACTGAGGACGCCTTGCTTTTTCACCTCTGCCATTTTTCCCAGGACCACATGGACCTTTGACTTCTCATCTCAGCGCAGCTTCTCTCCAGCTGGTCATTGGATCTCCTTGCAGTCCCTTGGACATTTTGGGGAAGGACCACTGGCTGTTTACTCTACTGGTTTGCCTACCCTGAACCCTATTCCCTTGCTCCGGGAGTCCTGGAGGTGCCCTGTTTTTTTCCCTTGAACTAGGCACACTGTTGTGCTTGTTTATTTTGCCACTTGTTTAGAGTTGTCATTGCTCCAGTGTGTGGGTTTTTTTTCTTTTAATATTCTGTTATTGTTCAAACATATATATATATATATTTGTTATATTATTTTTTTCCCTTTCTCCCAGTAAAGTTCATATTTCTCTCTCTAGATATATATAATTCAAGTATTTCTAAATTTAATTCCTGCTTCATCTTAATTGACCCAGGACAATATGGTAAAATAATGATCAGTTACTTTAAATGGTTTTGGTGGGATTTTAGTTTTATATAATGACTGAACATCTCTTAAACATCCTTAATTCCATCATTAGGCCACGATCTGATCTTCTGTTTTATTCAGTTTGTCTAATTCTCTGTTATTTTTTAAAATGCAGCAAACATTTTATGTTTTCATGTTTTACAGATTATGCTTATTTTTTTAACATCTCTCTGAAGACCATCATTAATGTTACATAGATAATATAAAAACAAATGCACTAACAAGGTAATGGTCTTCTTTTTGTCCTCTCTCCTTGGCAACAGATGGATCACTGATTAAATAATTTTGAAAGACTCAACAGCCAACAGAGGGACAATGCCTTCTAAATGTGTTATGTAAACAATAACTGAACAAGTAATGTGCTGGACTGAAGCACACATAGATCTTATTTTGAGTTGTCCATTGTGTTAGAAGTGTTATATTGGCTCCTACTAGCTTGAAAAACAGAGCGTATTTCTGAAGAATGACCCTTTCTGCAGACTTCACAGGAGAAAGCATCACTGCAGACATATACTGTCTCACACACCCTGAAGAAGTTGTGCACAGGACCCATTAAAGGTATTATGGCAGCTTCACGTCTCCTTGGCACATGGTGTAAAGAGCATGGGCAAGGTACTAAAAGGGTCTTCTCATTTCATTCTAGCTGAAGCCAACCAAGGTACAGATACAGCACTCAGAAGAGGCCTGTATTTCTTGAATGATTCTGGTTCTACCAAGGTGTAATATTTTCTGCTGCTACTCTAGGAAACAAAAACTCAAACAAAACAACAGAAGAGCAGAACCTGAGAGAAGACTTTCATGCATCTAACCAGGGACTTATCTGCCACAGGACCTGCCCTGTGAACAGGTCACATCAGAGAGTTTTCAATAAAAAGGTATGTGCATCCTCATCCCCCCCTCTCAGATATGAGGTTTTTACCTTCAGCAGTGTCAAACTTCTTTTTGTTAGCAAGACTTTCAGTGTTACAGGGCTGCTGTGGACATTTTTCCTAGAAGAAACACGAATACCCTCCTGTTCTCTATTCCTTTTATTTACATAGCATTACACTTTGTATGACCATTTGAAGTGGACCTCTGCTTTATATAATTTTGGGTACTCATACAAATTGTGCATGTTTGTGTATGATTAGATGTATTTGCATCTGAGTATAAAAACTCTGTGACAGAAGTTCTTGTCTAGACACTCCACATTCCATGTGGGAACTGCAACAGAAGGCTGAATGATATATCTGCTTTTTGGAGAATAATACAGAACCACCTCTGCTGCTCTTGAAGAGACAGAGACTCGCCTGTTTTTAAATACAGTAATACCCTTAGCGAGGCAGGGGCCTTGTCAGGGTCTTGCAAAACGTCTAATTCACAAATACGTGGGGGTCATTAATGTGCACACAGGCCACACCCATCATGCCACTCCCAGCCAATCAGAAGTCCTGGGGACCATTTTCTGCTCATGGACTCTCACGGCACAGAGGAGCAAAGGGA